>ML121711.1:0-35600 GCA_003788615.2 Terfezia boudieri ATCC MYA-4762
TGAAGCACTATCTACCCCTTATGCCTTGAAGTGGGAAGAAGCAAAAAGGCGTGAGTTAAACCAGCTGGAAAGGTATGGAGTATATGAATGGGTAGACCATGTTCCAGAAGGAAAGCGGGTAGTAGACACAAAATGGGTGCTGAAGGAAAAAGAAGATAAGGCAAAAGATGATCCTAAACGATTCAAGGCAAGGCTCACAGCCAGAGGATTTACACAGCGGCCAGGAGTGGATTTTCACCAAACTTATACCCCAGTATGTCGAGAGGAAAGCTGGCGGATTCTTATCATTATTGCTCTAACTAGAGATCTTATTATGAGACAGTACGACATTGAAGGAGCCTTTCTCAATGGACCCATGCAAGAAGAATTATATGTACGGGATCTCCATGCTACAGGCTCTCGAGCCTGGCGACTTCGAAAATCTCTATACGGTACAAAACAAGCAGCTCATAACTGGAATCGCGTGCTGGATGATTTGCTGAAAGGACTCGGCTTCCAACAATGCCCTGATGATCCGGGCCTCTACTACAGATTCAATGATGGGAGCATTATAGTGGTACATATAGATGACCTTTTATGTAGATTCAGGACCTTTGAGATTGAAAGAGTCTGGAAAGAGGAAATGAGCAAGCATATCACTCTCGAGGAAAGAGGTAGACCAGAAAGGTTCTTGGGAATGGATGTCAGCTGGGGAGATAAGCAGGTTGTCATAACTGGAGTATCCGCTATAGAGAAACTCGCTCAGGATTTCCAAATTACGAAGGGAATGGTCAGTCCATTCACACTCGATCTAGAGGAGCTCGACCATATACCTGGAGACATAAAAGCATTCCAAGCAATTACTGGCTGTTTGCTGTTCATTACTCGCATGTGGCGGCCAGATATTCGATATGCAGTACAGCAGCTCTGCGTCAAGACAAAGTGTGCAACCCAGCAGGATATGAGAAGAGCCAGCAGGGTAGCTGCCTACCTTCTGCACACTAAAACTGAGGGAATAAAATTAACTCCTGCTGCTGCAGCTCCAATAGACATATTCTGTGATGCAGGGGAAGAGAAGATGGAGGAAAAAGCTACCTCTGGTATCCTGACAAAGCTTGGGGACTCTCCAATATCCTGGGCATCTAGGAAACAAGACGTCACAACTCTCTCATCAACAGAAGCTGAGTATATTGCCTTGAGTATGGGGGTGCAAGACGGGATGTAGCTGCGGAAGGTTATGGAGTTCCTGGAGGAGGACAGAATCCCAAGGATATGGACCGACAATGTGGGGGCAGCAACCTTAACAGAGAATCCGGACTTCCATCGCAGAACCAAACACATCCGGAGGCGACATCACTTCATACGAGAATGCGCAGAGGAGGGGAGTGTGACGGTGCATTGGGTGCCAGGAAATGAGAACCCGGCTGATATGCTGACGAAAGTGGTGACAGGACCAAGGTTGGCCGAACTGAAAGAACAAGCGGGAATGACGAGCTCTGAGGGTCTGAGGGCGTTATCTCATTAGGAGGGCGTGTTGAGACTAGGGATAATGTGATAACGCCAGACAAGTGCATGGCCGGACGAGTTGATAAGGTCGGGTGCACAGGATAAGGGCGGGGGATTTCCTAAACTCTATTTTTGTATATAAAGAACCAGCAGTTCCGTCTCCTTCGAGAGACAGACGAAAAATATACTCTTCTCTCACATGCACGGAAGGACGAATTCTTTCATTCCTGCGTGGGCTAGCCTCTCTAGGAATTAGCCCAATACAAGAATGATGGTCAGTTAAGGTAGGGTCACCAGTGGATATGCATGTACAGGCCAGTTAAAGTAGGATTGCGGACTCCGGCGACTTGCCACCTGATACATATGCTGCCTAGTTAAGGTAGGCTTAAATACCGGCCGTTTAAGGTACAGTAGGCTCACCGGTGGAAAATGAAGACAGAGATCTCTCACAACCTCTACCGGACTGTGAAGACTCGGAGTCTGATAGAGAAGCTCCATACCTAACCTCCATAACTACGAAGACGGAAGACCTACTCCAAGTGTTCAAAAAAAACTACATATAAATACCACTAAAGCTCATCAAAATATGGTGAAGCACAACATAAAATTGAAGCTTTTGCTATCGGAGATATTGTTAGTGTATATACCCCTCGACAAGATATGTAGATGTGGTACAGATGACCGACGACTCTATTGTCTTGTGCAAAAACCTCATCCTAACCGCCATGCTTTTATTAACCACATTGCATTATTTGGATCGACACTATCCTACTAGTGAGCTAGTGTACTGCGCATTTCAGACTCCTTAGATGCACATAATATCCGAATTCCGAAGAGATTTAATATTTGTACTTCTGAGTAATCATGGCCTGATATTGCGCTGCAATATATCATACTCCGTGAAGCTTCTCGCCGTACTGCACTTAGTTTATATCCTGAAGTATGTCTTCCGCATTCTGTATTAATTTTCCACCTAGACTTACATTTATGATAGAATTTCTATGGTGATATTTCGCATTGATGTATTTTATTCATTATCAAGTACAATCCATGTTCGTCAGCGCTGATGTTTTTTAGTAAATATTGACTAGAATTCGTTTTTGTCAGCACTGATGTATATTATTTTATATTGACTACAATTTGTGTTCGCTACCGTTGATGTATTTTATTTTATTATCAAGTACAATTCATAATATTGAATACAAATCATGTTCGCTAGCGTTGATGTATTTTATTATCATGTACAATTCATGTTCGTCTGCGCTGATGTGTTTTAGTTTATGTTGACAACACATGTTGCCGGCCCTTCTACTTTATGTCCAATTTCATATCGTACTTTACTCCACTTTGTATTTCCTTCCGTGCTTTATTCCACGTTGTATCTACTATACATCAAATTTTACTGCGGCCTATTGTACGAGTTACTCACACTTGCGTTACAGGTTAAGCATCCGGTGGACAGTCATGTGTCTAGTTCAGGGTAATGAGCTCACCCGATAGCCACATTATCTGAATTATCAAGATACTGTGATCATTTTTCTCATACTCGTGGCTGGCCCGGCCATTCCGTATTCTCCCGCGGGGCCCGGGCCAGCCAGGAGATGGGTGGTCTCCTGGGGGCCTGGGCCTCTCGCGAGTTTAATTTTCTCGCTGTGGGGCCCGGAACAAGTATCACTTACTGCGTAACGATCGACAGCCACGTGACGATCGGCATGGGTGTCCTCCCGCATGCATGAGATATCTCAATATATCCACCGACCTTTGCAGTATGCCTGTTATGAGAGTATTGAATATAGCCTAAAAACACTCGAAAAACCTAAATTTCATATCTATAACCTACCCTGATCTACCTTGAAGCCTCTAGAGCCCTCACACCTTCACCTCCCCCTACTGTAAGCGGACACAACCTTTGAAATTCAATGCCGAGTACCTGATTTGCGCAGGCTAGAAACTACAATATTGTTTTTTGGCATTCTACGATACATATAGTTCTACATACAGTGAGCGGTGTTAAAATGAATGCAGTACATTCCGTTCATTCCGCCCATGCCTTGCTATACGCTTCCTGCTTAGCTATACGGCTCGCAGCGGCTTGCACGTCAGCGGCTTACACGTCATATGGCGTATGGCATGCTTCACCACATTCGTTCTTCTTCTTCTCTTTTAGATGTGCGTTCATACATGTATATATATCTCGTTCATTGTCTGCTTGAACGAGATCACTTCACGACGATACAATACATGCACTCACTGCTCATACGAACGTCTTCTTCTTCTCTCTGCTGTGACCAACTTGCTCTATTGGTATATTCCTTCGTTGGACACTTGGATCTCTCTGCTCGCCTATTTCTATTTCTATAAGCGGCTCTAATCTATACTAATTGGACTTATAGAGTACAATCATGAGGAGCTTATAACTACTAGTATTGGTCATGGTAGTGGGTAGTTATCGTAGGAGGGGTGATCATAATACGGTGAGGTTATGTAGGGGGCGGTGAAGGTGTGAGGGCTCTAGAGGTTTCAAGGTAGATCAGGGTAGGTTATAGAGATGAAATTTGGATTTTTCGAGTGTTTTTAGGCTATATTCAATACTCTCATAACAGGCATACTGCAAAGGTCGGTAGATATACAGTGAAGTCTCGTTATAAGAAACTCCTCGGGACCGGCTTGGAGTTTCTTATAACGAGAGGTTTCTTATAACGAGAGGTTTCTTATAACGAGACTTCACTGTATTGAGATATTTCATGCATGCGGGAGGACACCCATTCCGATCGTCACGTGGCTGTCGATCGTTACGCAGTAAGTGATACTACTCCTATTCGCTCCCAGTGGGGGGCCACCAGGGAATTCAGGGACAAGGCAAGTTAATCTGCCAAGTCCGACGCTAGATACATATTTAAACGTAACTAATCAAAACAAGCAAATTGGGGAGCTCAAGTAGGCGCGGGACCCTCGTGCTGTCATAGAGCTTTCCGAGCAGCGTGAGGGACAACCTTTGTTATTGAGATAGCAATTTTATACTGCACTTAATTTATATCCTGAAGTATGTATGTCTTCCGCATTCTTTATGAATTCTCCACCTACAGATGACTATTGTTACAAGCATACATTCCACATAGTAGAAAAGCATATTTCCGTTACTAGAATATTCTTATTTTTTTTGCTTAGTCACCATACATATATATTTGTAACAAGAGAGCGCCTTGCCATATTTGTATGTTTATCGATAAGAAATAACCGCACAATCTCATGAAGCAACGTACGAGTTGAATCTATAGTAACATACTAAGAACAAGCCTTACTACTATTTACTCGACAAGTTTTTTTTTTTTTTTTTTTTTTTTATATACTCATTACTCCTGTTCAATCCCAATAGGGGGCCTATGAGGAGCCACCCGGAAACCCGGGTGGATTCAGAACAAAGCAAGTTAATCTGCAGTGTCCACCGCGCGCGAGAATCAAACATAAAGCACAGAACCCCCATGCTGTCATTAACCGACTGATGTCAGATGACCCCGGGAGGCCTGACTGAGATCTGCCCATCGAAGCGCAAATGCTAATAAACCCGAGAAAACAAAACTGTCAAAAAAGATGTACTAGGAGGAAAATAGCTAAATGTAAAGCAAGATGTGATGTAAGGAAAATCATTATGTGTCTGTCTGACGTTATCCGCCTCTTCCAGAGAGCTTCCTATACAAGAAGCCGAAGAAAGCCTCTACTGTGTCCCAGTCGTCCTCGTTCTCCTCTTTGATCCATATAGGTCGGTCAATGTCCTCCCACTCTTTTACATTGCCCATAGCTTGTCTTTAGCGCTAACTGATTTTTTGGTCCTTCCGGAGCATCCTCCTCCACTTCCTGATGTCTCTCTCTTAATTGTATGCATGTCTACTATTTATATAAGCATACTTTCCCCCGTCCGGACGATATGCTTGTAACGAGAGTCATCTGTAGACTTACATTTATGTCAGATTTCCTGCAAGCGCAAGGGGAAATGACAAACCCGATAATACAGCTGTATTAAACCGATGTTCATTGTAGCAGCCGCTGCCATCCATCACATAGCTGCTTGAATACTCCTATCGACCAAGATGCACAGTCGCAATTGGACTTGGAAGCGAAATTGGAAGCGGACCTTGAGGACCATGGTGATATTTCATTCATTACTAAGTACCATTCATGGCCGTCCGTACTGATAAGTAAGCATGGTGATATTTTATTATTTTGTACAATTCATGTTCGTAAGCGCTGATGTATTTCATCTTCCTTTTTTTTTTTTTTTTTTTCATTGCTATTTTATCTTCCATGTACTCTCACTAAATTACTACATTTGGTTATCGCATTCCCGGGGAGGACAACTCATGATCTGTCCTCCGGAGGAATTTCATTTTTGCATTCCCGGGCAGGACAGTATTCGTGCGTAGAACATCCTCCCAAGAATCGTGTGGCTTCCCGGGGGGGATGTCCTATTCGCGAATCGGCAAAATTCCCGGGCAGGACAGAACACACCTATAGCGACCTTCCAGGACCCTCTTGTTCATTTACCTTTCCCCTGGGTGTCGTTCTCCAACATGGTTATTAACCGTAAAAATGCCTTCTTGACCTCGCAGAATCCATCCCGATTGCTTACACCAATCCGAACCTCTCCGGCTAAAACCCACTCTCTCTCATTTGACGGCAATTCCTCGTCTCCTTCGCCGACCAAGCCACAGAATGACGTGCCTGCGAATCCCCACAGGGTTCGTCTCATACACCTGGCAACCACCTTGAAAGGTTCGAAGCCCGGTCGGAACCGGTTGAGCAAGCACTCAAAATTCTGGGTATCGGACACGATATTCGCGATTTTGTCAGAGACAACTGTGCGCTGGTCACCGTTTTGCCAAATGTATAGCGGGTCATCACTCGGCCAGAGCAAAGACGAAAATTTAGTAGAATTGTGCTGGACAGACTCAATGATGGTTGTCGTAGGAGAGGTTGTCGTCGAAATCCGCACAGGGTAGCAACACACCCAAAGCAATACGTATAGGAAAGACTCAAGATCGTGCCTGTACCGATGCCGTTCCGCTCCAGCCAAAATTTTTATCGCAATAAAAGGGTAGGTCCCGGTGCGGTCGACGGCTCCAGATAGTGGTTCTTCAGTCGTATCTACTGCGTAATCCAAGTCGATTAGGCAACCACCAAGGTTACTCGCTCTCTCTTGTGGCCAAATCCACTGGAAAGGAGCTGCTTCGTTATCGACAGTTGGAGTAGCGGGGCCCGGTGGTGACATGGTAGTGGACGTCACTATAATGTTGTTGGGTGAGATATCTCTATGAAGAAGATTTGCTTGGAAAAACAGTGATGCATGACCAACGAGCCCTGCCAGAAGCCCTCGTGCAACTTGTATGGGTGTGAGAGTAGGGTCGGATAGCGGCAGGCCAGTCGAGGACAGTACCAGACGGGCAAAGATGCGGTTGTGCTCCTCTATATGCTTGACGTATTTGTCTGGCTGGGTAAAGATGTGCGATACGTCGCCCTCGCCGTGTCGGGAAGTGGCAATGTTCTCATATGTGTCATATCCAATAGCGGTGGCAATACCTACAACACGTTTCTCAGCGGCAACGCGGTAGAACTCACCCTCAGGCATGCGTTGCATGTTCCTCCAACTGTATTTGACTATCACAGACTGTCCATTGTCTAACAAACTAGCCCATACTCGAGTCCCCCGGCTGACAATGCCCGGTGCAGCGAACACAACAGTATGTAGTGGAAGTAGTGCTTCTGTGTGGATACCTGGAGTATGGCCAAGCCTCGCGCTTACACGTGTTAATATGCCCGACGCTGCGTCCAAGGGGTATCGGTGGTCCGGCGTCCAGGAGATGCTTGTAACATGAAACCCCAATGCCATGGGACTTAGCCTAGGAATTGAGTACAAAGCGCGCACAACATCTAGCAATTGCAAGTTTGTTGAACGGTAGTTCAGTGTGAGGGAACCAATAGCACCACCACGATCAAAACGCCAAAATATAAGCTCCGGTGCCTGGTTTGATGTTAAGATTCCGAACACAAAGTTACGGAATGGTTGCGCAATAAAGACTTGCTCGGCATAGCATGCCAATTGGGTGAAGGAGGACTTGTTGGTTGAACTGGTAGATCCTTGGGACTGATGCTCACCAACGACTAGTACCGAACTCCAAGTCGGAATGCCTGGGCAGCATGTAAGAATAAAGTCTGGCTTGATGCCGTTGTTATTTGTCCCGCCGAGGGTCGATGAATCAGTAACTAGCCACTTCAACTCCGAGTGTGGCAGGGGGGCTGCTGCGGGTGGTAATGTGGGTGTTAGTGTGGCGGTGTCCAGGGCAATGGCCGTTGTATGTATGGCATTGGCAAAGCGACAAAACCACTCGGGGTAAGAACGATTCGTATATGAAGGAGGATGACAGGTATAGTAATCTTCGCTGCGGTTGTAACGTAAACCGTCAGAGCGCAGGAGAGAACCCACCATTGCTTGAAGTAGTCCATGTAGAAGCGAGTCTGTGGGTGCTCCCGGCTGTGGTGATGTGGAGGGTTCTGACAGGAAGACCTGCACAAAGTCCGTACAAATATACTTCGCGCCTGCAAGTTCCTCGTGTATGAGTGGACTCACCAGTTTTCCAAAACGCCGTTGCCGTTTGGACTCGGATGATCCAAGGTCGCCGTGGAGGTGACCCGGGTGAGGCAATGCCAAGATTGACAACGGTATGCTTGCGGCTTTCCGTTTAAAGGGGGTTGAGAATAAATGGTTTGGTTTGGTAGGGTTGGGATCGGAATGAGGGAGTTGTAGCGGGCGCTGGGGTGGCAAGGGCGAAGGAGTTGCCGGATACTGATGATCATCGTCATTATCAGATGTGTCCTTGGGATTGTCACTATTGGGCGCCGTGAATAGCACTTCGTGATCCCGGCCTGGAGACAGTGAAGATTCTGAAGCCCGTAGGAAAATTAATTGTGTTGCGATCATAATAACGCACAGAATACACACCAGTACGCGGAGTTAAAACATGGGGTTGAAAGCTAGGAGGAATGGACTGCTGGTGGTGTGACATGGTGATAAATGATCAGGAATTCTGGGTACTGTGGCCTGCAAGCACTAGTCTCCACAAGCACTCCAGACGCGTCTGTACGCGATTGTGTTTAGTCATAACACGTGCTAGGTATTACATACAAGTATATAGTAAATACTCCACGCATATGCAGGGTTCATCACGGAGAGGTCATGCAGACCAATAGGAATGCTTGTTCCGTCATTTATACAGACCCTCAGTGGGGACGCAGGCCACATCAGAACCTTCATCGCTACATGAATTTTATATTGGTGTGAAATTCTGTCGTTATACGGTGTTTACACCAGATCCCATTTTATGTTTAATTGCATTTGTTGCGAGCTTTTTCCCGTTTTTGTTCTTACATATGTACATACTGTACTCATTACTTATATGCGGTCCCACCATAATATTATACTACTTGCCAATTCATTATTACCACCATGTATAGAATGCTAGCCATACATGGCTACGATGATGATATAGATAACAATAGTGTTGCATAAGATGAGGAAAAAGTTATGGAACACATGGCATCTGGTTCACCTTGGAGACCTAGAGTACAAATCGATATTGCCCAGAAAATATTGATGAGTTAATTACTGCTAGTGCTCCTACCTCCACTCGAATAAAAGCTACTTCAAGCAAGGGCCAAGTAGCTCATAACTAGACAGTCTACTCAAGGAGTCAAGGCCTACGACTTTGACAATGGAATAGAGACAGTGGACAGGTAATATATATCTTAGTGATGGCTGTTATCATATTTCTTTTACCCCGATTGGCGGTTCACATTCCCATAGTTTACACTATGTTCCGGTCTTCTACAGTTAGATTTAGGTTAGCTGATGGTTTGCTCGTTATTCCGTGGGCGTACCGAGTCATTTCAGATGAGGAAAAGGGGCCGTTTCATAGCCTAAGGCTCCATAGAGGTCTAGATTTCAAAACAAAAACAAAAAAACTATGTGTCTGCCTGAATCCTGTTCCAATACCATGATGGCAATCTGCACCCTGTAGCGTTCTTCTCTAAGAAGATCCCCCCGCTGAATGCAACTACGAGATCTATGATAAGGAACCTAATGGCGATTGTATTGCGTTTTGAGCAATGGAGGGCAGAGCTGGAATCTATGGAATATCCCATTAAGGTAGTATCATACCACTAAAACCTCGATTGTTTTATTACTACCACTCTACTAAACCGTAGGCAAGCCCGCTGGTCTGAGTTCTTAAGCAGGTTTAACTTCAAGATTGTATCTGTCCAGGAAAGGCTAGAGCTAAACCGGACACATTAACTAAAAGATCTGGAGGTCTCCCTAAATGAATGCCTCAAATTTCACCAACAGGTCCTCAAGCCCCAAAATTTGATCACTAGCCTCGCTACTATAGAACCTCTGACCTCCGGAGAGCTCCCGATGACCCCACTAAGCAGGAAGCCACTCTAGAAGAACTATTCGAGCAGGCATATAGGGATGACCCAATACCTAATGATGTCCTGCAACGGGAAGGAAAACAGAGTTCCAAGCAGTTGTCATTAGCAGAGTGTGTACAGGGTGATACAGGCAAGCTAACCTATAGCGGAAGACGGGAAAAAGTAAGACGCGGTAGAGGCCGTTTTCGGTTTCCTGTACAAATGATTACCCGGAAAATTCTTTTTTTTTTTTTTTTAAATACTAATTACTCCTATGCGGTCCCATTAGGGGTACCATGAGAAGCCATCCGGAAGACAAGGCCAGTTAATCTCTAGATACATGAACTGAACCGGGAACGGAGGCCCCGTGCTGTCATTAACGGACTGTGTCCGATGACCAGGGGAACTCGTAAAATAGACAGTCGACAGAACTCGCAGAGAAACCCGAAGGACTCCTGAAAAGGGAACTCATACAACAACCCAAGAGATTAGACAGTAGAAAAAGGGATGAAGCGATGAACTCGTGAAATACTGGATAAGGGAACTCGTGAGATACTAAATTAAATAAAATCAGGATCGAGCGGTCACTAGCGCCTCAACCCGAAAATGAAACCTCGTAGATCAGAGAATACCGGTAATAAGGAAACTTGAACCGAAGAACCGAAGAACCGAAATCGTGAACACTAAATCGCAGGAGGAAATAATAGGAAAAAAAAAATATTACCTGTTTCTGGCCGATTTACCAATCCACCCGATTGACCGATGGGCTACAGTAATGATGGTTCGGTCTACTTACCTATCCACAGACTGAGCGATTCACCAATAATTACGTACATCTCTCTGTGCTCCGATACATAATATATAAAATGCATCGGCCACCAGTACAAACCACACTGCTCATGAGTACAAAATAAAAATAAAAATAAATAAAAAAGTTGACCGTCCTATGCTACAGCCAACTACTCTCTCAGACCTACGAATTAGTATCTCAGAAGCAGAGTAATCAGCAGTTGTCGGAAGGATAGGTTAGGCTGGGATTCTGCGGAGGTAGACGACTGCGAAATTTGGCGTTGTAGTCAAATCTAAATCCGAAATGCTTACTTTGTATTTCTGAGAGTAATAGCGGTATTCAATCTTTAATCTGTATCTTTTTCAAGTCCGACAAGTACGATCGTATATACGGTCCCAAGTAGAATACCTCATCGTACTCTCCATATAACACCGGGGCTCTTGGCGAGCTAAAGACGCAGCCAAGGTCACATGAGAAGTCAAGCGGATGCAGAGATGCAGTCTAATCCCCATCGCTACCCTCCCCCATATCGTTAGCCTTGGCCTGAAAGCCCGTCCTACCATCTTTCATAACCTTAGGCGGCTGACGCATTAAAAAATGATATCTGACGTCCTTCAATTTCCCTTTCTAGACTCTCCAAAACCAGTCGATCAGTAGGCGTTTATCGCTGTTGATGGTGATTGTTGACCTTAGCTGTTGTTATGAGGCTCCTATAAGCTTAGGACTTAGACGAAATCTCTAGACGAAATCAACGTCACTTCTGGCTTACCTCTACGCATACCTCATCACCTTATATACAGTAGTTTTGGCCAGAATTACGTCGAAAAGATCGCAACTTTTTTTGAATGTACAAATCGTACAAATCGTACTTTTTTTTTTTCGTATGATCGTACACGTACGAAAAGTACGCCATATTTCCTTAAGATTGAATACCCCTCGGCAGCAACCCATACATCATACTTAGGAGAGTATTTTAACTATCTGACTTTGTATTGATGTTCTCCAGTTCAAATTGCCATTCTGAATTCCAATACCTTTTCGATTTGATAACGATCTTCTAGAACTGGTCCAGGTTCCGTCATTTCTCTATGGAAACTGAGTCGCATTATTACTATAGTATATCTTAAGCTTGCTGATATGGAAACTATTGTAAATAAGTTGAAGGTTAGGTTGAATGACTAGATAATTTTAAACTATAGGTGTTACATCTTCAATTAGTAGAGATAATGGGAAATAGTCCTAACCAGCATGGTTTGACTTTAGGTGAGATGTTTGACAGGTTGATATATTCAGAGGATAGCATTACTTGCTGACTTTTGGGGGGTGTAGTTGCCATTTATTTATTTAGGTAGCTTGGTTCTTCTTAGCATGATAAAGGGCTTTAGATACACTTCAAGGTTGGCATGAAGTAAAAAATGAACTCTTGTCTCTAGCAGCATTGCTGTTTATAAGTATTTAATCTATAGTAAACTAACAAGCACTTGAGATTGACCAGAGGAAATGGCATGAAAAGAAATTGTAGGTAATATACCAGATGCAAAGTGTCGGAATTAATTAAGGTTGCTTAGGTAGGACACGACGTGATAACAAGCACATGTGAAGCATCTGATACAGTCAGTACCAGAGAAGTGAGGGCACCTGACGCACCGGAAGTAAGGGTACGTCCAGAAGCAAAAATTCTTTTGCTGATGTGAGTATTGTGACTGTAATAATTGAACTTGAGGGATTCTCATAAAAGGAGCCCCAATGGCAGGAGTCTAGGGCGTTGGAACATCTGAACTAAAGCTCAGCTCCTCATGTAACATCTGCCTCCACCATTGCTATTGCCTAATTTAAGCATAGTCAGGCGAACCTTTTTTACCTTTTCAGTCCCCGTAGGTATGTGTTGGCAGAAGAGTAGTTTACAGTCGACTAGGTTTCCCAACATGGTGATTTTATAGGGGCTCTAACTTACTTAGTTGCACTTTGGAGTTTTTACTTTCATCCTATTGGAGGTTGTCAGTTTGTGCTGACCTATAAGAATTGCGTTGGCCTATTGTACCTCTTGGTATTCGGTAGGAAGCTGCGGGAGGTATTGAACACGGTTTTGACATTAAATTGTTCAGTTAAGCCTTCGGCGTTCTCTATTTCTTTACATTGGTTCCATTGAAAGTTGGGATCATCCAGGTTCTTCTCTCTGGAAATAGTCTTCACTTTCGAATTTTTCCTATTAAATAGGACCATTCGGGTGACTTCCGTAAGGCTAATTGAAGATCTATGGGAGGAAAAAAATAAACTAATTTTGTGTATCGGTACTACAGGTAGAGGGCAAAAGCACTTGTTTTCCTTCCAGAGCACCAAAGCCGCTCAATAGTGGTCAACTCGTCCCGTAACAAATAACTGCGCAATTGATTCCAGAATGTGGAAGTCCAAATACGACACCTTTTACCGAAATTCAAGTTACCTAACCAAATTATAGACGAAAGCCTTCATCGTGTTGAACACTGGTTAGACCTAGAATCTGAATTATGTTTCCAGTGAAGAAACCAAGAAAGGATGTCAATTGCAAGGGAGTGCTTACCAAAAAAAAAAGGCAGAGGTGGACATTGAAACCGTATCAACTTAAAGGCTAAGTTATTGCGATTCTCAGAGTAATACGACAGTACCTGTAGAATGCTAAAATTATCCCAGCAGGTGTCCCAGGCGGCTATTAGCAAAAGGCTGGCTGACTCCGCACCCTTTATCTCAGCATCCCGAAATGTCCGTTCTCTGAGTCTGTTGAAAGCCATTCAACTTGTCTCGGTGATTCTTCGGCTTTTGCCTGAATTCTACGTCATCTTGTTCATCTCCCTTATATCTCTTTTCAAGCGTGCGTAGTTGTCCTCCAAATTCTTAACCAATACTTTGACGTCTTCAGGTGTCGGAGTAGCGCTAGCAGCAACTGCTCAATCCCTGAGAAGCTTCGGAATGAAGTCGCTGCAGGTATTCCTTCCGCTGTTGGTTTTCCGCCAGTGTCCTGCTAAAAATCATACTGTAGGCTATTCGTTGTGCTTTAGGCTATACGTTGCAAGCTCCCTTCCCCTGCTAAATTCTCTAAGCCGGCCACTTTAAATGCCTGGTTTACCATCGACTCTATTCCCCCGCATAACGTTTCTATGAAATGGTCAGGGCAATTGGCCGGAAGTTCCATTTTATCGCAGAGGTAGTGGCAAGTTTGACTAGATCTAGATCTACTGAAGCTGGTCGAAGGTGCCGGTGAGATAACTACTGGTGGAGATGAATGGCCTTTTCTGCCACGTTTACTGCGACGAGGCATGTCCTCTTGGTGAGAGCTCCCACACGAGGTGGATGGTTGTATCTGCAAGGCGGTCAATAAGGAAATGCATAACATGAGTAGAATGCGGCATATCCACCTACCAAGAAGGTTGAGAGTAGTCACTACTAGTAGTTTGAGGAAGCCCCCTTGCAGGCCTGCTTGGGGATTCCGCTAGCTTAGGGAGGGAAAAAGTTGTGAACCTGAACTCACGCTGCCGACAAAGCGAAGAAACAGTGCTCTTAGAAGTCAAGGAAGCAGGGAAAGCTGTGGATATTTTTTTTTTATTTTTTTTATACTCAGTACTCGTATGCAGCCCCCTTAAGGGGGCCATGACGAGCCACCTGGAGATCCGGGTGGATTTAGGACAAGCCAAGTTAAACTGCCAGGTCCGGTGCGGATAAATACAAAAAGAAGGGGAACTCAAGATGAGTCTGCCATGCTGCCATTAACCGGCCAATGCCAGATGACCCCGAAGGACCTGACTGGAGCCCCCCCCAATGCAACAAGGGAAAAGTCTCGCAAGTAGAAACTCATCATAGGTGGGAAGAGCTCCAGAAGCGCTGGTAGGAAGGAAACCCCTGGAGAACTCGTGAATCAGAAGGAGGAGAATAAGATAACGAGAAATATGGACTTGTGAAGATAAAAATAAAATGAAACTCGTGAATAATTGAAAAAGCTGTGGATATAGTGCAAGGTAAGGAGGATGAAAGATAAGTGTGGGTGTAATAAATAAGCAATTATAGATGCCTTGTGCTTTGCCGAAAGGTGATCGTACGGTTAGGTGAGGCGAAAGAAAGGGGCTCGCTGGATGCACTTCAGGATAACTGATACTAGCTAGTTATGTTTTGGAGAATGAGTACTCGTACTACGTTCTGGCAGGAGAGTCGCGGCAACCAGACTACAGTAAGTAATTAAGAGCTGTGGAAGACGTTGATGAGTTTCTGTGACTTAAATAGTAATGATCTCATTGTGATTGTCTATGAAATTGATACCCTTAGGCTCTAATCACTCACCTAAAAATGCATCTCATGCTTCTCAAAAACAAACGTATTGGTAAATCTGTTTCTTTTGCCTAACATGTCATGATGGTATCTACTTCTTCCGTCTCAAAATCTTCACACGTTTGTGTGAATTTCGAGGGGCCTTATTCCTTTTTTTTGGAGCCGAAATTATCGGCAACTTGGATCCTTCTCTCGCCTCAACTACGTCATTTATGCCTTCCCATTCTTCAAACATCTCTTCGTGTTCGCCTTGAGGCTCCCTCTCCTCCTCTTGGATAAATGTGTAACCCACTTCACTCCTATCAGTCTCCCGAACGAAGCAAGCCACGAAAAATCCACCAGTTCCGTCACCTCCGTCGCAACGTACACAACCCATGGCCACATCTTTCACCCATGAATGATCAAGCTCTTCGTTGTGCTTCAACAGGCCCTTTGCCATATTTTCGACCTCTTCTACTATGCCTCTTCGTTTCCATTCCTTTAGCATGCTTAGTTCTGAGTCAATCTTCCAGCCACGCTCTCTTGCGATTGGAGATAATAGCGCTGCAACGACCACGTGTTCATTTTCTTGACAATATATGGAACAAGTAGAATATGTGATTCTTTTGGCGTGAGGGAAGCTGAGCGCATGAAGCAGCAGAGTTAATTGAAATCCCGATAGAGTAGTTAGGCGTGTTGACAGTGCTGCTGCAGCTTCGTCATTCGGAATGGTGGGCGTTTCTTCGTTTTCCGGCTCTAAAGGAGGCGGACTAGTTGGTCGTTTCCTTTTCTTCGCCTGGACACTGTGAGACTGCGCAGGTAACGTCAGAGGCGTAAATTTCGTCAAGATGCTTTCGGCTTGTTCCCTGGCTGTTATCCCTGAGCCAGAGCAGCTTGGATCGAGTAAAAGATGGGTGGTATATCCAAGATGCGGGTCTGTCTGTGGATTCGATTTGAGAAAATCTGAGGCTTTCCGGATTTCGACAATTCCATTTGCACCAGCCTGATTGACCATCTTCAACAAAATTTCAGAGCGACGGGGATCCCTCTCAAAAGCCGTAATCCTACCCTTACCATGCATGCCACACCCACCAGACATGATAGCTGCAAGATGTGTCGTTTTGTTCCCAGGAGCTGCACATGCATCTATCACATGAGCACCTGGAGGAGGATTGAGAATGTGTGCTGGGAAACAAGAAGCCTTATCTTGAAGAATTAGGGCTCCAGCGGCATATAATTTATGACTTGTCAACATCTGGGTCACAGAGACTGGAAAGGCTAGCAAATTAGGTATGTTGGCGTCAACATAATATACGTTTTGAGAGTTCTCTGGTGGGTCAAATATGCTCTGCAGTGATACAACTTTGGTGAAACTGTCAAAAGGAGTCGTGCTCAGCACGCCTTTCAATGTCGTCTTCAACGTATTAATTCTAACCCAGCGAGGAATATTTGTAGTGCCTTCTTCACAAGACTTGGCCGCCACCTTGAGTGCTTCGACCGTGGGGAAACCCCGGCGCAATCGTGAACGGGTGAGCTCAGCACTAAGACGCGCTTTATGCCGTAGGACTGCAGACTTCAAGGGGTGGCTGGCAGAGAGGGAGATACAGTCTTTCCCAGGCTTCAAGAGAAGATGATCATGAAGTAGAAGGAGGGCGATGGTATGGTTGAGCTACTAGCAGGGTTCAGAATGTTAAACGCAGTCATAGAACGGCAGCCGAAGTTAGTAGAAGGACCTACCTTTTTCTCAACGGACAGTATTCCGGAGTTTTCAATCACTTCATTAAGCAAATCTTGGTGCTTAAGGGTCTCCATGATGAGGGCATAGAGCCTTGCAGGGGAGGCGCGGGGGTTCTGCGACGCATTGTGTGCACTGTAAATTCGAGATTTGAGAGATCCGGTTTTGTGGTTCAGAAGGAAGTTCGAAGCCTCCGTATAGATATTGCCTGACATCAGAAAGATTTGTTGCGAATATTCTGAGGATAAATAGGATAAATAACCCTTACGTAGTTGATCAAAGGTTGAGATTGCTAATCTCCCAGGTAAACTGGTATTCTTCGTCAACTTTGCGGCCTTCTGCTCTTGTCGCTTTTGATGCTGCTTTTTCGCCTTCTTGTTCCTCGTATAGATGTAGGTCTTGTGTGTATTGTTTTATGAGTAGAGGGCCGGGATATGTACGAGCCTATGTATACTTTGTCATGGTCGACGAATACAGCAGTGAGGTGATCGGCTTGGATAATTTCTTGCTCGCGGAGGAGGCGTTGGGGTTGAGTGAGATGACCGGGGGTGCTGCAGCTGTGGTGAGAGTAACGGCGGGAGAAGGTGGGGTCAAGAGATGGCAATTGGGGTTGCAAGGTGGGGGGCACCGACTCGTGCGGAAGAGTGAGGTCATGGTGAATGTTCAGGACGGGTCGGCATAGCTACATGCAACTCTTGGCAGGATGGCGTCCCAATGCATAATCTTGCATATGCAAAATGTCCCGTGCAGTTGCCATCTCGGGAACAACTTACCACCCAACCAGCCTCAATTGTAACTCGCCTATCCCCCCATGACCGCCATCGGCTTTGGCCTCAGCATACCCTCCAAATCCAAAAATCCCAAAGCACCGACCGGCCCTCCAACACGAAAACCCATCACGCGAAATCGACCCCCCAGCTGCTTCGGCGCCGACAAAAACTCAGACGAAGATGAAGGCATCTTCGCCAAAGGACCCAAGTCCAGAAAGCCCTCCAAACACGACCCTGCAAAGCCTCCCACAAAACCTCCAGTCTCATCAAAAACTTCTGTAAACGCCGATCTGGCCACGCACACTGCACGCTCCACTATACAACCGCCGCTGCCGAAACCGCCGCTGCAGCAGAAGACCCCACAATCTACGCCTATGACTCTCTTTACGACATTATGAAATCGGCCACATCCACCTCCCGCGCAAACACCGTCTCCCTGGATGACCCGTCTACTCGGCAACCGAAATACATGACCTTCTTGCTCGCTGCCGCAGAAACCCGGAAACGGGATCTCCTCCGAGCAAAGGAGCGAATGCTGCAGAAGGAACGAGAAGCAGAGGGAGAGGAGTTTAAGGGTAAGGAGAGTTTTGTTACCGGAGCGTATAAAGCGCAGCAGGAGGAGATGAAGAAACTAGAGGAGGAGGAGGCAAAGAAGGAAGAGGAGGAGAGGAAGAGGAGTAAAGGTTTAAGTGGGCTTTATAGGGGGTTACTGGAGAGGGGAGAGAAGGCTCATGAGAGGGCGGTGGAGGCTGCGAAGGAGGCTGCGGCTGTGGGGGAGGGTGAAGGGGAAGGCGAGTGCGAGGAGCGCGAGGAGGAAAGGAAGGAGAAGAAGAAAGCGTTACCGGCACATGTGGAGGTTAATGATGAGGGAGTCGTAGTGGATAAGCGACAACTCCTCTCGGGGGGGTTAAACCTTCTTTCGGCCCCCTCAGCCACCAAGAAACCTACCTCTGCACAACAGCCATCGCATTCCTCTGTAAACAGCAGTGCAAGGGATTACCAGGGGAAAAATAAAGCTGAAATGGACCGTCGCTCGCGGCAAACAAGAATGCTTGAGGAGCAGCTTGCGGCGACGCAGAAGCGGACTAGAGAGGAAGAGGAGGCGAGAGCGAAGGAATTAATAGAACGGCAGGTAAAGAGGGGAAAGACGGAGGGGGAGCTGATGGGGGCAAAAGAGAGGTATCTGGCGAGGAAGAAAGCCAAGGAGGAGGAGGAGAGAAAGGCAAAGGAGGGGGGTGGGAGGGTATAGGCTTTGTTGGTTGCAGGCCTTAGTCCTGCATTCCGGGTGGGGAATCTTGACCGGCCATGGGCGAATGTGGCTGGAAGTGCACATATATTTCATATATTTGGTTCCTTTGGACTATTGCTAGGTGTTTATTCTAATCTGGTTTCAAGTCTGGCGAACTTACTTTACCGGAAATTTGGCGTTTTTGAATTTAGATCGTGTTCCATATGTACAGTACATATAATCTCGGTACTCAAATACCAAAGTACTGTATCAATGGTAGAGAGCGCGGTAGACAAGATATACCGGTATTTTGATATTGTAATACCGGTTGTCAAGATAGGCATCACTAGTTAGCGAGAGAAAGAAATTCATATTGGCAACTTCGTTGCCAATTTTCTTGATTACATACATCATGCTCTAAAACCACTCATTTTCCAACATTACTTTTGCCAGCAATGAAATACGTGCATTATTGCGTAGCTCATATTCATTTAATGCCTTCCATCTGTTGGCAAATCACCTGCTGGGGCCTTCAAGTTTGGGTCTCGGAGGTATGCTTTAATTTTGCGATAACTAAGTATACTAGTAGTCCTTGTTAGTTACCATGTTCTTAAATTGGATTTTAGGAAATTACTTCTCAAAGGTCAACTGAGATTACTACTTATTGTATGCAAATACTCTTCAAACTTAGTATGCGCAGTACCAGAGAATGCTTCAATTGCACTTCAACTTGGAGCGGAATCTAGGGGGTGAAACTGCTCCAAATCAATACCGCCATCACTTGCTGTGTTAGGGGTCTGTTGCGGAATCCAGTCCTTTCCGGTATAGCTGGATTCCCCAAGGGACCAGAATATAGAAAAGTAACGGTTTTGGTTATATGAATGACCTCCTTGACTTTGCATTTTTCAAATACCTGTGTCCTGAACCCAGCTGCGGGTCCAGCAAGAAATAAAAATCCGGGTACAGGTGAGAGTAGTTCCTTTCGCCCTGCTACTAACTTAGACGATCATATCATAACCCACTTTGTCAGTTACTTACTCTCAAAATAGTCAGCGGCAGATATTTGCATATGCTGGATGCCTTAGACCTTCAGGCAGATAAAGACCTTCAGGCAGATGACGACCTTCAGGCAGATGAAGACCTTCAGGCAGTCTGGTACTTATTTTAGAGGGCATATATGTTCTGGTCCGTTCCGGGATTCCGGTCCATACCGGTATGGACTGGGCCGTTGCGAGATTGCCGGGCCGTTCCGGGATGGCATATATCTACACTCTGAGCGATGAACGAAGGCAAATTGAGTGGAAACCGGGTCTATTATATTTTATACATAACAAAAGCTCAAACTTCACTACGAGTAATTTCATGATACCTCTCGTTCATAGTACTATAGGTCTTGTTCTTTTCTGCATGCAGCAAAGTATCACGAACATGTTACATCATGCTCCAAAGCCACTTGTTTCCCATCATTACTTTCCTTCCATCGCAGTTATTTGGGTCTCGCAGGTATGCTTTAATTCTGCGATACCTAGGTAGTTCTTGTTAGTCACCATGTACTTGAATTGGATATTAAGGAATTACTTCTCAAAGGTCACCTGGGATTTACTTCAATAATTGCGCTTCGAGATCGAGTGAAACCTAGGGGGTGAAACTGATCCAAATCAATAGCACCATTATCTTCTGACCAACTGACATTATGGTAAGGGCCGGAATGTCGTGGTATGTTGGTAATTCCGTGGTGTGCTCTGGTAATGTCAGTGTGCACAATATGTTACGTTGAACAAGTGTGTTGCGTTGAAGAAAATTCTCACGAACTAAAGGTTTCAATTCCGTAACGGACCAGAACATTTCTCTACATAATAACTTTCATTTCGGGTATACCTCTACTGAGTATTTTTTTGGATAGGTCGCCTATGTTATCTCCGATGTTCTTTGACCAAATGTTGCTACAAAATAACCTTCATATCGGATATGTCCCTATTTAGTAATTATAACGTCGCTGTGGCCGCTGTGGTGTTGTGGTAAATCCCTGTTGCCATCCGTGGCATTGAACAATTTAATCCCGTAACGGCCTGGTCCGTTGCGATATCCATTCCATACCGGTATGGACTGAATCCCGGAACGGACCAGAACATATATACGTATACGTTAGCAGCGGTGGGACCATGCAAAACCCCCTTCTCCAATACTCCAGCTCTGTACCTGAGTATTGACTAGAGCGATCCCGGAGTGATCAGACTCAGCTCGTCATACAGAATATTTATCGGTGCATTACGGCCAAGTCATGGAACTTTCCAACCTTGGGCCTTCTGCTCTGCAAGTGAGAAAACCCCAATGTCAATTATTGATACGGTGTCCATAAGAACCCTAGACTCAAATAAAGATATGAACTCGGGTTAGAAATGTCCCCATCAACTGCCATTTTTTTTGGTATTTATTTGTCGAAAGGAATTTTTGGATTGCCTAGGACAAATAAACATTCATTGGAGTAACTTCTCCATATTCCAACTGAATATATGTCACGGTGATGTTCTTAAGTAAGGGGGAATTTGTTGAAACTGCTGTAGCTGTTGCTCGAGCTGTCTTAATAAGTGCCATTTTGACTGGTTAAGATGACTACAGTAATAGGAGGTAGTTGGCAAGTATTCCATACGAATACAATCAACTACCTCTTTTTACTTTAGTTATTTTAGTAACAAAAGATTTTTAGGTATTGCTTGACGTAGCAACAGGTAATAATTTGCAATCGAAGTTGATTGCATGTAGGGCTCTCACTTCAATGTAACTATCATCATTACATGAAGCATCTATTACACTGGTAAAGCAACAAGCCACATAAGGTTCAGAAGCACATATACCACTAATCGATGTATCTTTTAAATGTAAACAGACTTTCCTGTGTGTATACAGTATCCCGGCGAAAGTATTTGCAGCGGGGGTCGCAAATACTTTCGCCGAGGTATTGTATGTACCTACAGTGATGGAAGTATACAATTCGTTCTAGTGTACGGAAGAGCGGTCGTGCCAACAAGACCACTCTGGCGTGACATTATTATAGGGCCTAAGAAACCTTAAGAATGCTAGGAACTGTTTGAGAGTGTAACCGCTAGGACAAAACGTGATCACTGGGTGCTAGGTTTGCCTAGACACCGATAGTATATTGTATGCTCACAGGAACTCTGACCTACAATGCCAAAAGAAGGCGAATTACTTCTTAATTTGGACGTCGGCTTGGCCTGCATTTGACATAAGCAAACGTTCTATAACTTTGTCAGATCCGTTCATGAGAATTTGAGTTCTACTTCTAACACGGAAACTTTTATGAATTGAAATTGGCTTCTAACCTATTTGATCTGAATTCTGTGTTTGTAGTACCTCTCCTACCTTCCTTTTCTTTCTTCCTTCTCTCGTATGATAGCCAAATACAACTTGACTGAGATTTGCAAAATAGAAAATCGCATAGCTCTGTTGAGCTCTACTCGAGGCTCAAGTATAGTAGAGCCTGCAGCCTTAGGGAACCCACCGCTACTAACAGAGGTTCTTTGAGATTATTAAGATGTAGAGTGCAAAACTGCACTTTGGCCCTTTCGTGAAAATATTTAACCTATAACCATATATATATGAGGTATGCATGCTGTGAGGTTTCCCACGTCATGGTGGAGGAGTATGGTGACACTAAGGTGACCACGAAAGTTTTCTCGTGCTATAGTCACGCAATTTACCATACGCGTTGTGCAAATTATGAGCTATTAGTTGGTTCCAACTGTACGTAGTGACTGATGTACCAGCGTTTTGTTTTGCTCTGCTTCTGCCTTTTATTTATAGCACAGCACTTGTAGGCCGGCCCGCAAGTTAATAGGCCCATGTGATCTAAACTGGACAACATTGTTGCTAGCGACTAGCTTTCAGGCCAACTCGGCGAGCTGGATGCAACTGTAATATTCACGTCATCATCCTAGGCGTTCCCCTGTATGCTATGTCTCCCAATCAATATCACCCCAATTACAAAAAAATATCAGGAGTAGCTACAAGTTGTGTGAGAAAATAGGAATGAAGTAATTGAGTAGATCAAAGGAATGTGAACT
The DNA here is from genome assembly GCA_003788615.2 of Terfezia boudieri ATCC MYA-4762. Taxonomy (NCBI): domain Eukaryota; kingdom Fungi; phylum Ascomycota; class Pezizomycetes; order Pezizales; family Pezizaceae; genus Terfezia; species Terfezia boudieri. The sequence goes on from ML121711.1 coordinate 22,826, forward strand.
AAAAATAATTGAGAGGACTTATATTGATAGATTAAGTTGCACAGGCTCAATAAGTTGCCGCCAACATCAACTTGCACAGAATTAGCTTTCAAAAAACAAATTCTGATGTTGACATCCACAGCTTAGCTGTGTTATTCGGCTGAATCTGACCCCAAATAGTTCGGTCATCATACAATATCTACATCATAAATATCACAATGTTGTAAACCTATGGTTGAGGACTGAAATTTGTGCAGACTGTTTGCCTGGCACCACATTTTTATATGCTATAATCTAGCGCGAGGTGACACTACACTGCGTGCCAATTCAAAACCTACTCAGCCTCGTCTCCACTCTAAGCTCTGATCGGTGAACCTTTTGCACCCATTTGATACCAATTATGCAAACAACTAACATGAACGAGAAAGATAATCTCCGGCGGGGGATGCGCTGAACTCTCTTATTCCGTTCCTATCTCCTTCCCTTCATTTGGTTTCACTGATATCGCCTCCAGCTCAGGCCTTTCGACCTTCTTGCATTGGTGAGATTGACCCTCGGTTGCCGCAGCATACAGATCACCCACGCCCACTCCGAGGAAATCCGCCACCGAGTCATCAACAAGGGATCTGAGTCCACCGATTTCACGGGCATGCAGGTTTTCCATGGATTTAACCCCTACCCTCACCCAGCGTCTCACCACCCCCTCCACAAGGCCATCTGCAGCCTCATCGGTAAGTGCGATAGTCTTGCCGCTGGTTGGGTGATGCCAAAGCGGTACGCTCTGGGAATAACTTAAAATTCGAGCAGCGGCAAGATGCATACGGAGCTCGGTTGTGCACGTGGTACTGTCAAGTTCCCATTGGACAGGACGCTTGCTCTTAGCTATAGGTGTCGCTGTATCAATGTAATAGGGCGTGAATTTAGTGCGGAATTTTATTCTACGGGGTGCCATTTTAGGATCGATTCTAGAATGAGATGAGGTGTCACTGTGAACGATAGGAGGACAATAATGTTGGCAAAATCAGGAGTGTCACTGTGAACGATAGGGAGACAATAATGTTGGCAATATCGGGAGTGTGTCACTGTGAACGATGGAGGGACAATTCTGTTGTCAGAATTGGAAAGGAAGACCCGGTATAAACGCATTTGCTAGAGGGCCAAGTGGCTCGCCCGATGCCGTAATTAGCCATCTTTAAAACTGTTTTGGCCTAGTCTCGGCACCCGACCCTCGAGCTTGGCAACCAGCGAAGATCTCTCACAGGTATCTAGCTATAGGATGCGTTCAGGAGCTATGGTGCCGGCAGTCTAGAGGGTACAATTCTTGGCAACGTCTTGGCAAATGGGTAATTCGTCCTCAGCCTTAGTCAGCACAGTTTTATTTTTTCATTTATCTTGTGTGATGCGAAATAGATTGCCAACCACACTGAACAATACCTCGGATCAGCAAAAAGAGAAAAGCATGTATTGCTTCCACCACGAAAGCCTGCGAAGCTCGTAAAGCTCAAAGAGTACTAGTACCTGATAATTATAGTGATATAGAACTTTACTTTGCCAGTGAAGAGGAGGACTCGGAGCTTCAAGGTGAGGGAGGTCCTGAGGGTGCGGATGTTGATAAGGAGGAACTAGTTATAGAAGAAGATGCTTTGGCACGCTTGGTAGCTATAGCTAGTAGCATAGACTCAGACTCACTGGCAAAAGAACCTAAGTTCAAATACCAGCGAGGGGTTCAACAATGATCGTGAGAATTGTGAATATTCTCTCCAAGGGTTACGGGATACTATACCTCATGCACTTGAGGCTATACCAGAGGTAACTATATGGTGATTTTATCAAAAGTGTCAACGGACGATGCAGGCATATCGTGATGGTTGCCAATATGGTACTGCAGAGTTCAAAGACCGTGTTTACAAAAGCCACCGTAGAACTCATGTACTGAATGGGGACTAGTTCAATCGCAGATCTTTCCTATTAAGACAATTTTAGTCTTTCTTGGCCTCTCTTGGCATGGGTAATTCATTGGCTCTCACATACAAAATAGTCTTTTCTTTTTACCTATCTACTCACTCAGTTTTTTCTTTAGTTTTTTTTTAAAACGTAATTATTGTTCTCCATAGCCAATACTCTCGATCTTACGTTAAAAATATTCGAGATCTGTTATGGTGGTGATGTTGATACGTTAGTGGCACAACCCCTTAAAATTGTACCCTCTAGACTGCTGGCACCATATACCCCACCAATATCCGGCAATTCTACGGACATTATGGTCAACCAAATCAGGTACACGTAACTATACATTCCTAGATATTGCGATGCTTTGTTTATCAGTAAAAAAACCCAGTAAGCTGTGTTATTTCCTTCTTTTTTCTTCTAATATCCTTTTTCCTCTGATACCTCACAGATCATTACAATGTTTGTTAGCTAGAGCAGCCTAAATTTATTGCGCCTAGCCTTGGGTTCCAGGAGAGTTGTTTGGATTATGGCCTCTTTTGGTTTAGATTTATATTGAGTTCTATATTATATTTTCGCTTTTCCAGACCCGTGTCATTTGATGTTGGAAATTCCCTGTTTAGTCCACCCTACCTAGGCTAATGGAACTAAGTTAGCCTGCCCGTAAGGCTTGGTTATCATCAGTCCTGTACGAATGTCATGGACAAAAAGAGAGAATAAAAAAAGGATATGCGGATACTCCTGCCAGGGTACGGTTGTGGTGTAATTATTTTGACTTGTTCTTACTACATAGTTCATCATAGTCTAGATATATGTACAGCAAAGTAAGTTTCGAAGCAATGATAAATACCTCTCTATGTTCCCTCGAAGACACCCAGAAACAACTCATCCGAGCAACAAGGCAATCGACCTGCTGCTGCGCAACACACTTGCAAGAATTACATCGTAGGAAAAAGTTGTTTGCGGCCCCTGTCATGATGTCCTGAGACTATTGTATGATATAGCTGGCGAGCTAGTGAGTGACTTCATTCCAAATAAAACGTTGGCAGTCAGCAATATCATACACCCCCACCATGCCACGATACAGCCATGCAGAATGTCTAGCCCCATGATATACAATCGACCTACACCATATCACAGGCCCTAGAGTACCTATCTCACTTCAGCACATAGGGTCACAATCACCACCTCAACCCATCAAAGAAAGACACCAATCATCCAACACTCATTCTCCCAACTGTACAATAAAAATCTTCAATTACCGGCCTTCCTTTTCTTTTTTTTTTTTTCCTCCTATCTCCCTCTCCACCTCCAACCCCTTCCTACTATTCATTATTCTCATATCCGTCTTCATAGCCTTCAAAGCTATTATCATCATACCGCCTCTTGATTCCCCTAGTCCCATGCGGCCTATCATCCAGAACTTCCGCGCTTACCGAAGCGTGCAGCAACATCCACCCAGGGTATTGTCCTATAGCGCCATTGTGCAGGAGTCGCATTAGATGCAGATGGTGGTTTTTTCCTGTTGAAGACGCCCTCTTATTACTATCAAGGCCGGTTGAACTGATAGGTACTGTATGGCATCTTAGCTTACTCATATCATATTGCAACTTAGAATTCCCGCTAAAACTCAACAATCAAATGTACATACATATATCCTTACGATATTAAGGTATAAATTGAATTCATTGAAGCAATGGAGAAGTTTGGTAGTACCTCAGGCATCGGCCCAGCTGCCATTTCCAGGGCCCGCTTCAGTGCATCCTGCGGTAACGGCGCATGCATATCCTTCCTTATGACTCCACTCTCTTCCCGCCATTCCATCATCTCTAGTGAACTCATGCTTTGGTTATTTGGAAGTGGCGCAGTTCCCTAGAGTCCAAGCTCCCCTTCTGCTGGTGATAGAGCGCCTTAGGCTTTCCACGAGACTCATTATTTTTCCCTTATATGATTTCCTAACGTTCTCTTCTCGCCCGCCACAGGGTCCTGTCGTACGACCTACTCTGCGATACAGGTGAGGTTGTACATCGGGAAGATGCTTGTTATTGGTCGGGGAAATAATGGTACATATCCTAGCGTATTTTCTTTCATGAATCCTTCACACACTTGTGTGAAAAGTATCTGGGTAAAGAGAGATAGTCACTTTGTTGGCGCAGCAGAAGGTATCATACCTCTATCCCATTGACATTCTGTTTCCACCAGCCACTGAAGCTACCTGAGCTCTCTGAAATTTCATCTAATTACACTTCTCCACGATTTACCCCTTTGTATATAGAAAGTAATCTCGCCCTCACATGATCATGTCATAAGATTATGGATAAACTCACGTAAGCCAATGTCACGGGAAACCAGAAATGGAAAATTGGGCGAACATGGTCTGAAACCAGGAGATCCGAATATGGCAAAACAGGCAAAACAGAAGAAGGATAAAAAAGGCTGGAAATTGTCGGCTGGAATAAGGGTTTCCTTTCTATGTAGAGCACTAGGACCATTGCTTCGAGATTATAGCGATATCTAGATAGCTCCTCTGTTATCATTTGAATACACGCACTCTTCACAATTCCTCCGCTTAATAACCTCCAGTAACTATATAGAAGCAGCGGTGCATGTCTGTCAAAAAAACAGTGGAATGCGAGTCCGAAGTGGGAAATTAACCAAGGGAGCATCCTAATCACCCTGGAGGTATTCCTCTAACTCCTCATCTGTGCCTGTTTATGAAGAATAGTGAGCAAATGATGTTAAAATTTTGATCCAGGAGTAAAGTTTTCAGGAAAAATAGTACTTACAATTTGATATGATGCGATTTTTTTGTTCATCCGTGGCTTCCGTTTTCCACTTTTCCATGGGACACAAAAAGTAATGTTTAAACAACATTCCATATATTGCTTTCTCTCTTGCCTTCAGATGTTGAAATGCATGATAGGTCGATTCTCCAGTGATCTCATGGGCAACACCATTTCTATGCATCATCACCGTATCGTACTATGAACCAATCAGGTCTGTTAGATGTTTTTTTGGCCCTCTGTCCACCAGCAATACAGTCCATAACCTGGTGCCCGTGCACAAACGAATCGCAGTTCACTGGAAAATGATCTGATTATTTTCCAACGGGCACCAGATTTGAACGGTCCTCCTTATGAAAGGGCACATTGTACCTGACAGGGAGTGAGTTGGTTTATGACTTACCTGCCTTGATAGCCACAACATGTCTTCTTGGGACTGTAGGCCAAAGTGTCCAAAGTTGCCTTGTGCACCAATTATCATCTTTGCGAACTTGCTCATCCTCTTCCTATTCCTCTTGACAATCTAGAAAACCTGATTAGCTGTAAGATACTTACTATAAGGGCTAGATTGCATTGTCAATACCTTACTCTGCTTCATGCTGCAGATCTCCTTCATGAAGGCCTTCAAAATAACAGCTTTATGAAGTGGCAGTACAGTAGACTTGAAGATGCTGCTTAATTTGGATTCGAGGCCATTGATTTCCGATGTGAGGCCTTCAGTTTTCCCTTCGAGATCCTTATTTTTCCCTTCGAGGTCTTTGATCTGCGATATGAGGCCTTCAGCTTTCCCTTCGAGATCCTTATTTTTCCCTTCGAGGTCTTTGATCTGCGATACGAGGTCTTTGATCTGCGATATAAGGCCTTCAGTTTTCCCTTCGAGATCCTTATTTTTCCCTTCCAGGTCTTTGATCTGCGATATGAGGCCTTCAGTTTTCCCTTCGAGAACCTTATTTTTCCCTTCGAGGTCCTTATTTTTCCCTTCGAGGCCTTTGATCTGCGATATGAGGCCTTCATTTTTCCTTTTGAGGCCTTTGATTTCCGATGTGAGGCCTTCATTTTTCCTTTTGAGGCCTTTGATTTCCGATGTGAGGCCCTCATTTTTCCTTTCGAGGCCTTTGATTTCCCATGTGAGGCCTTCACTTTTCCTTACGAGGCTGTCAATCTGTCCTTGTAATGTTCTTTCCAGCTTAGCAACTCGCTCATCTATCGTATTGCTCATCCATCTCTGTTGTAGAAGTACTCCGCCGGACTTTTGTAACCTGAGCGGCTTGGAGAACAAGTCGTGATTGTTCTGCTGAATCCGTCTTTGCTGTAGAGGCAAATGTCGAGCATGGGAGAACCGCATCAAACTCTTGAACATTTCCTAATCAAAAACAGGAAATCAGTTGGCTTTGAGTTAAAACATATAAATGCACATGGCTCATATACTTACTCACCAATATGGTAGGTTTAAACCTACGATTTGAGTGAGTGCTTAGTTATGTTGCGGAAGAAATCAGGTAGGGACTGAGGGACGAGAGGGAAGAGAGGTGCAACCAGACTATGGTGAGAGAAGCAGTCCTACAAGTGTGGTCTGGTTGAGGGCGAGGACAAGAACAAAGATTGCAAACAGCTCGTGGTTTGCACATATATATATCTAGATATTTCTGGACGGAGTACAGATACAAGGCGCTGACAAAAAACCAGAGCAGTGCTCTGGGACTAATCCTAATGTAGTCTGGTCAAACCTTATCAATTCCCAAACTACTCTAATCTGAACATACCCAAACAGGTAATCCACCAAGATTAGTACTGACCAGGCAATTGCTTCTCTGTCGTGTTCCGGGCATAGGAAACAGGAGATCCTAAGATGAAATAACATAGGAATGGACAAGCATATAAGCGATAGATTCTATCTGTAGTCAGTAGGCTTTTTACCCCCTAGGGCAGTCTCAAGCATATAGCAATTTGAACCAAACAAATGTCTCGAACCTCGAGGATCCCTCAAGCTTCACCCCAAAATATGCGTTGGCTTCTCTGCAAGTGATTTTAATCGGGATAAGATGTACTTTGTCCCTCTTGTTTTATTGATATGTACTGCATCGATTCCGGTCGAGGTCGGATCGGGGCTGCACAAAACTTTGATGTGGGTACGGGTCATTCAGGAATGGAGGGTAATGAGGAAACATACTGGAGATAGTCATCAGTGTCTACCTTATCTGGAAAGTTAGTCTGGTTGGCTGGAAAGTTACACAACAGGGGTCCCCATAAGGTAGTCTAGGCTCGTGCAGGTCTAGTCTGGGACCGGGCCAGTCGATTTTGGTAACCCCCCGTTTGTGAGCAACTTTTTTTTGGTGGCGAGACTACACATTGAAGTGTTTCAATATCGCAGCCTAAATTACAGATGGAAACCCAGGTTACTTATTGCTATTCTCTTTGGCTGGCCCTGCTTCATCATTCTTCGGACGGCAGCTTCAATTTTACCAGCAACAGCTACTTCAAAATTCTCTACCAGGCCTCGACGTCCATGGAGCTGAGGCAATACAAGCACTTGCTACACGGTTCCTTAGGTGCTGGGAAATTCTATTTGCTTGCTGCGTTTGCCTGTGTAACCACGGGCTGAGAATATCCAGGTTGTTTGCTCCTCTACTAGAAAAGCGCTATGGGTTTGAGAGTGTAGGCCTCGCAGTACGAGGTTACCTTTTATGCAGGCATCCATATCGGTATCCTCAATGTATATGGATAAGGGTATTTAAGATTGGAAGTCACTCCCGGGTCCGTCAGAGGTCATTGTGATACAGTTTCAGAAGTGAAGTGACTCTCGAATTCCACTAGCAATTTGAATTAGGGAACCCTTAGGTTTATCCGACACGCCGGAACCTTTACCCCTCCGGCGTAATGCACAAGAGTACTGAGCTAGGAACATCAGCAGGGAATATGCGGAGTCAGGATGAACGGTTCCAGCATGAATCTCGCATAATATTACCCATGCGCAAATGTGATTCCACGCAAAAGGATAATTGCCCCTCTGCACATAGGAAGATCTCCTACATGTTCAAACTCCAGTAAAATTCTCGCTACATACTTAGGCATTCCAAAAACGAGAGATAGGGGTGACAACTCCTGAATCCCGGTATTGTATGTAAATCAAGCCCAAGGAAACCGGTCACAAGATATTATCCCTCTTTTTGTTTCTGCACACCTTCAAGAGAGAATATAGGCTTAAATTGAATCGAGCATGCACCGTTTACCACACAAGCAGCATCAAATCAAAGTTTTCTGCCGGAACTGTGACCCTCTAGGTTTCGGCCCTTATCCATAACCACTCGTCAAAGCCTCACTGCCTTCCTCCCGCCTCATACTGACAGTCGACTGCCAACGCCTTGAATACGCTTGAAAACACTATGAGACTGCGGCTCTTCAACCAGCGCATTCATCTCCGGAGTCATGTCGAAAGCGTCGTCTCCCTCAAACAGCCTTCTCAGCCTTCGATGGACCTTCATAACTACCGATGCCCTCGCCTGATGCCCATAAGCAATTGCAAGCTGGAACGCATCAAAATAGACCCTTGGTAACTTTCCTTCCACGCTCTCCAACGTCATCAATTCGATGACTTGCCGACAGAACTTCATTGCCCTAGCTGGATTCATGGCTATCAAGATCCCTCCGCCAACCCCATCGTTCAAACGTGAGATTTGCTCTCGTCGCCTATCTCTGGCTTGAACTTCAGGACCTGCACAAGCACCACAATCGCATCGAAAGCCATACCTTTCCTCGAGGATTCTTTGTCGGGCTTTATGGGGGTGAAAAAATTCTGATGTTGTGAGGTAGGAAATGTTGATCTCTTCACCTTCGGAAATGTCGCTCGTGGCGATCAGCTCCATCACTTCCCGTTCCTCTTTCCAGACATGGTGGGCATTTGGCAAACAGCTGTGGTTGAAGCGGGAAGCAACCTCGAAAAGCCCGCTTCCACGCCCATTGCCTCCTAATCCAAAGGCATTCGTGAAGCAGATTCCGAGGAACGGAGGGGCATGCGAGGCTGCTTTGGACTGGGCATAGTGGAGAGAGAGAAAAGCAGCTTGCTTTTCTTTGGAGAGCTTGAAAACAGCCTCCGTTTGGACTTATGGACTCGTTGATGACGGTTCCTTGAAGGATTGCCGCTGTCGCCAAATCCTTTCTTATCGATTACTATCTACCTATATAGTGTAGAAGTCGACATGTTGATTTTTTTTTTTTTTTTTTTTTGAAGTCTGTACGCTTATGGAGCCTAAGGCTATGAAGCGGCCCCGATCCCTCATCTTAAAAGACTCGGTTACGCTTATGGAGCCTAAGGCTATGAAGCGGCCCCGATCCCTCATCTTAAAAGACTCGGTACACCCTCGGAACAACGGGCTACATAAACGTCCTGCCTCCCGAGCCTATGAAACCATATAACAGAAATAACCCCTGCCTCCGCCTCCACGCCCTCCTTTGCCGGCCCGTCCCCGAGTCGATATGCTTCCGCCGCCACGCTCCTGCCAGCCCCTCCCCCTAATCACAAATGAAATTCGTAACGACCCCTCCGCGTCCGCCTCCCACAAGCCCCTTCAGGTCAGATCAAGGTTGGAGAAAAACGTCTCCACCAAGTCTACCGTTCGCTCTTCTCCCCCATCCTTTATCTTCTTCAGCCACCTCCTCCGGTCATCCATCTCCTCCCACGTCCCCCACCTTCTCCCAATCTCCTCCCCCCGTGGACACACCAGGGCTACGTGCCTGCCTGTCTCCACCTCTCTTCCGCACGTCCTACACATTGGATCCACTGAATCATCCAGCCTGTTTCGCCAGCTCTGAAGATTCCCTTTGCCCGTTCTGCAGTGGACGTATCTGACTCTTGCCTTCCTTTCCCACCTGACTACTCTCCCTCCTCCACTGCCCCGCACCTTTCTCTCTGCCTCCCTCATCCTTTTCCACTCTTGCCTCACCCCCCCCTCTGTAATCTGCAGCTCCCCCTCTACTACTCTCTCCGCTCCTTCTTTCGCCAATGCATCCGCCCTCTCATTCCCTGGGATCCCCACATGGGCCTTCACCCATCCCAGCCTGACTGCATCCTCCCCCAGCTCCCCTTGCCTTTCCTTGATCGCTTGTATCAGCTTCCCTAGGTCTGCCGTCCTATACTTCCCCCGCCTCCCCGCTTCCACCACCGCTGCGATTGCTGCTTGGGAATCTGTTAGGACCAGCACCTTCCAATATTCCAACGCCCCCTCAACTGCCTTGCGTAATCCTGCCACCTCTCCATCCCACACCGTAACCATTCTTCCTAATCCTACACTTCCTTTAACTACTCCCCCCTCCGAACACCACCCCCCTCCCACCCTCCCTGCCTCGCTCATACTTCCATCCGTATACATCACTACTCCCTCTCCTTTGGCCTCCTCAATCTTCTTAACCCATTTGTCTGCCTTAGATATGCTCGTCAATCCCAAGTCAATGACCGGTACCACTACCCTCCCCATTACTCCCCCTAGGCTTATTCTCTCCCCCCCTTCCTCCACCAGCCTTCCTACCCTGCTCAGAATGGCTGACATTACCGATGTGAAGCCATCCTCTACCAGGTGAGGCTCCCCGAAATCCCTCCAATCTCGCCCCTCCTCCCTTTGCCCCACCCACAGGTCCCCGAGGGCTGTGGTGTCTCTCATCATCTTCGCTCCCAGCCTCGCTTGTGCTGCATCCAATACCATCCTTGGTGATTCCACCCCAGCGATCTGGCTCACCAGCTCCCTTCTGGACCCCTGTACTGCATTCACGCACTTCTTCAATGCCTGGTATTGCAGCTTCTCGAACTCCTCTTCCCACCCGTTCTGCCCCCTCCATGCTACCTCCATGCCCCACAATGCTACCGCCCTGACCATTCCTGTATAGATCATCCTCCAGCTAGCTGCACTCAACCCCCAATTTGCGTTTCCTAACCCACTCATGTTTCCCAACAGCCTCTTCGCCTTGCCCAACCTCTCCTTCCAGTACTCTTTAAAGCTCAAGCTCTCATCCAGCACCAGCCCTACCCACTTGACCGTCTTCACCTCCTTATTCTTCCTTCTTCTGCTCCGCCTCAACACCATCCGCTCATGTTTGCTGTCCTCTAGTGGCAGATGATTCCTTTCCGCCACCCTGTGCACTGCCTCATCCGCCCTTTCCAATGTCAGTTCCATGTCCAACCCTGCGTTTGTCCTATCCCAGACACATATATCCAGATGCAAATCATCCACATATGACGGCAGCTCATTATCCCATGGCCCTGCTGCCCTTCTCACTGCCTCCTCCATTTCTCTAATAATTGGTGCCATCTAAATGAGGAAAATCACCGGAGATAACGGGGACCCCTGTGGTGCCCCCAGATTGGTCCTCCCCTCCCCCCTTGTTCTGCCATCCCACACTACCTCAAACCTCCTCGCCCTGAAGAACTCCCTTACCTACTGGATCCACTTCTTCCCCTCCTCCGATTTGCTCAGCTCCCTTACCACATCCTCTTCCCTAACATTTTGAAAGCCCCCCTTGACGTCCCAGAAGGCCCATCCCACGGCCCCTCCCTTTACCAAACACCTCTGAGCTCTCGTCACCGTCCTGAGTGCCGCCTCTGTTGCGGATCTCCCCTTCACCGACCCGAACTGGTGTTTGTGGAGTAAACCCGCCCCCTGCAGGTGGTCTGCCACCACTTTCTCTCCCAACTTCCCGATGCAGTTTATCAGGTTTATCGGTCTCCACCCCTTTGTCCTGGTATGGTCCTTCCCCGGCTTTGGGATCATTACCACCTTGCTGAACTGCCACTCCTTTGGAATTTTCCCCCGTACCAGGCTCCTTGCTACCTCCCTAAGTACCTCCTCCCCCAGCCTTGTTTTAGCCACCAGTTTCAGGAACCTATAACTGATGCCATCTGGTCCTGGTGCTGAGCTGTTGTTCGTTCCCCTCAGTGCCCTATACACCTCTGCCTCCCTCTTTCTCAGTTTCTCCTCCCCTTCCTCCCCCTCCCTTTCCTCCTCTCCTGCCTCCTCCTCTTCTACCTCTATTCTCCCTCCCTCCTTCCACTTGAAGTGGTCTCTCACCAAGCTCACTCTTTTCTCCTCATCCCCTCTGCACTCCTCTCCATCCTCGTTCGTTAATGTACCCATTAGCCCCTTCAGGTGCCATGGGTCCTTCGCCCACTTGGCCACCTCCCATGGATCCTTCCTTCCATTTTCCTCGCAGAACTTTTGCCAGCATGCTTTCTTCTTCTCCCTTACCATGCCTCTTAGTTTTTCCTTTTCTGCCTTCCATTTCCTCATCCTGTCCCCCCATTCCAACCCATCTCCTAACCTCTCCCTTCTACTCTTCCTCGTCACCCTCAACTGGGTTGTCAACTCCTTGTCCCACCATCTCTTGGACTTCTCTGTTATGACCAATACCTTATCGTGCCTTGCCCGTAAACTCTTGAGCTTCTCATAAGGCAAGTCTCCCGGCAGTTGGTTATACCATCTCATCTCTCTATCCCCCCCCTCCTCTGCTACTTCCTCAATCTCCTTTTCCAGCCCTACCCAATCCACTGCCCTCCTCTCCTCGTGTACCCTTTCTCCTCCCCAGCTCATCTCTGCCACTAACGCCCAATGGTCTGACGCCAGCTTCTCTCTTATCACTTCCCCCTAGTCCTTCTCCCCCCTGCTGATGAAGAAGTCGATCCTGCTCCTCTGTACTCTTCCCTCCATCAGCAAAAATTTTCTTGCGTTGTAACGCGCTACCAAGCATTGCAAAGTCATTTTGTCTTATAGTCGTTGCCTGCGTTACCAACTCTAAACTGCTTACATCTTTCTTTTGTACGTTAGCAACTTCAACGCGTCCGTTTTCTCCTTCTGCCGTCCAATTTGCTCGCCAACCGCCCCGTCGTCATTACCAACGTGCACTACCATTTACTTACCTACTTTGTGCCCCTAACATCATGCTTGAAATTTATCAAGTACTCTCACGCGTCCGATTTGGCATATCCATTTTGTTCAACAGGCTAATGTAGTATATATAACTATCTATACTATCCATCATTCATCTCGTTCCACACATGGTAATCTACCCTATTATTTACTATC
>ML121712.1:13532-34771 GCA_003788615.2 Terfezia boudieri ATCC MYA-4762
GCTGTGAGTTTAACGGAACGTTGTTTAGGTCTTGGAGTAAGATATCCCGGTTGTCGTATTGCAAGCTGTCAAACTTGCATAGCTGGTATTGGACTCGATGGAGTTTCTGGTTCCCCTTACCATAGTTGTGGTTAGTCTATGTGCTAAATCTCCTTAACTCCTCTCTAATTACCGTCATCTCGTTGTAGTAGTCCGAGGGGTTGGCTCTGTAGGAGGCTAATTATGTCGTGTCTCTGAGCTCGTTCGTCGTCCACCTTACTATGGTGGTGGGGGTGGTGGTCATGATGCTGGCTCTGGTGCTCTCGGATGTGGTGGTGGTGGTGCAGGTCGTCCCAACCCTTAAAAACTTCTATCTGTCCACCGTCCCTTTCGTGGAGGAGGGTTATTTAAGTTCCCTCTGTCTCTGGTGGACCTTCCGACCTGTGAAGTCTACCTACTGATGAAGGAATAGTGTGAGTGAGCCTTACTTCTAGTCTTCGAGCGTATACAACCCAATACAAACCTTCCTTTCCGTGATCTGACCACCTTCCGATTAGCTCAATTCATAGTATGAACCCGTGTCCAGTTCCTCCGATACCGTAATATAATGCCTCTAGTGATGGTTAGCCTGGCTCGTATGGTGCTCAACCGTCCTGACTTCTTCTGTCCTAGTCAGGAACTGATGGATTGTCTCCATCTGGCGGACTTATTAATACGATTTGAAAGGCTCTACGTCCAGTAGTTATAGTAATAGAGATTGGAGGGAGTATTGGAGGCTCAAAGCTACCGGGTGATACTTTTGGAGGCACGGATAGGACTCGTTACCTCTGTCTTTGAGTAACTCTACCTATAATAATTATGGCTTAAGGTTTCGGTGTTGGCGTTACGGGGTGGGTGGGTCGGTCGTAGTTTCTTCGCATGTAAGCTCCTTGCTTATGTTGGAGCCTCACCTCATGGGAGATGATGATCTTGCCCATGTTCCCTACACGTTTAGGGGCTTCGTTATGCTCTACGTTCTTACGCTCTTCCTTCTACGAAAGAGAACACCTATATGACCGGTAGCTCGTCGACTCACATCCGCACCTTTCCATCGATGACTTGGATGATGATTTGGCTCTTTGTGGTGGTCATGATCGGTCCGTGATCATGGCCGGTTGTTCTTCCGAGCTTGTCTATTTCCTGTCGAAGCCTAGTGTCTTGAACCAAGACTTCTCCTTCTTAGCCCTTTGCTCATTCCTCATGGAGTGGATGGCAGCCTGCATGAGGATCTGTAAGAGGAGAGAACTGCCAAGCTTAAGAGTAGCGACCCCTTCTTTATCTTCGTCACCATCTGACGTCTCGATCACGAGGTCAGTACCCCTTTTCTAACCGTTAATTCAACCCTTAAACCTTTTCTCGATCCCTTCAATTCCAATCCGTCCCTCTACCTAGGGCCTAAAGACCTCCTTTTATACACCAATTATGATCCAAACTATACAACCTAAGGAGAAGAGTCAAAAACCCATTCAAGTTCTACCTACGACTTCAAAACCTATAACCCTTCTTCCTACAATAAAACCCAAACAGAACCAATCTTCTTTTACCTAAAAGCCACCTATGAGTCCTGTCCACGGACTCTGTCCAGGGATGTCCAAACTAATAAGGCACAAGACAATCTATCTAAGGATGATAAAGACAAGAACTTCAACTTCTCGGTGATCCTCTACCGCTCTAACACGAATAATAACTGCGTGCGCTTGCTATGAGAACAATGCGTGTAACGATTCGATAGTTGTGCCTGGCTGTTAGCTGCAGCATTTGCTGTGTTCTGAACATCGGCAGCAGTCTTCTGGATAAACTCCGTATGCGTCCTCTGGGTCTGCTGGAGGTACTGCACTTTGGTCAGTGCCGCTTGCTTTTCTGCCTCCAACCGTTGAATTTGTGCCTTCATGGCAACATAGCCTGGGTCAATAGGGGTACGATGACGGGTAGCAGGTTGCTTCCCTTTATTCGAGGGTCCTGGGGGAACCGAGGGTGCTACTGAGCGGATAATAGGTTCTGGAGAGGAGGAGGATAATGATCCGACTCCTATTTGCTGACGGGGGGTGTCCCAACGTTCCTGGAACTGTGGAGTCTGGAACGGAGGTGCATAGTGTTGTGCAATAAACTGTTCCACTCGTTGTTGGGCCTGGATAACACTATCTTCATCGTTGTCAGGCATGGGCTCATCGGAGCCTGGTCCGAGTAATCCTCTCAACATAGACATAGTTGTAGGGGATTTTTGGGGGGTGTTGGGGTCTATAGAGGTGTATAGAAAAGCGGTGTAATGTTACAGGCGAGCTGTAACTGCGAGAATACTTCAGAGTATAGGTAGATAATAGCGGAGATAAGTAGAAACGCAGCTATAACTCGGGTGTAGTACGGACTCGATAAGAGTAAAGCTATATGAGACTTAGAACACCGCTTGGGTCTTGTTTCATTAACTATGTAAAAGCGGTGGCTTATATAGAAGCGTTGATCTGATAAACCCTTATCAGATCTGGACGACACTTCCTAAAGCAGAGTAGTAGTGTTGTAGCCTGGTATTGCCTAACTGGGAAGTCCCTTCCCGATTAGGATCCACACAGGCTGACATACATTGATTAAGCAGCCTGAACTTCAACGCATTGCAGTCAGGCTGATATACAGGAGCTGAAAACCTAATACAACCAATAACGATACATGAATGACAAACATAAGAACTATATGGAATGTTAGAGAAGAGAATACATGTATGAGGACGCATCCAGAGGTCACACACTTCCTTACTCCAATACCCGTCCATCCCGGACACATTACCCAAAATATGTATGGTTGATCAGGCCATAACAGTTAGCAGCCATAATTAGGTATTGGGATATTCCCAGTTGTGGGTAGGTCTCTTACCTGAGCCGTAACATTCAGGTACCAGATAGACTATTGCGCCCAAACACTGTAAGCTACAATTGCATATACAAGGCGAGTTCTCAATCCCAACTTACTTAAATCGTATCTTTCTTTACATATGTCCTCTACAACAGCTAGATTATTCTCCAATTCCCCTTTAGTCAAAGCCAGAGGTTTCAGTCTATACTACTGACATGCCTCTACTTGATTCTGTCCTAAAGCCTCAATCCGTATTATAATGAACCTTGTCTTTCGAGGAATCATGAATTTTGCCATTTGGAAGGCTACGCTTTTGCCAAATCCTATAGCTATGATACATATAATATCCTTCCCATCAACTAGGGCCATTGTGAAGTGAAGTTGGGCAGCCTTGGGAGTATATCTAGTTCGATACTCTATGAGCTTGATCATCATGGTCTCCTACTCTTTATAAGATCCTGTAAGCTTCCATGGTTGTAATGGTGTTAATATATTCATTTTATTATAAGATGCACTATGATTGAATAAATAAGTAAGTAGGTTTGTTTACTTGGGTGTAGAGATAAGTCTAGTAGTACTCGGAGAAGAAGGTGGCAGGATGGCTATATATATTAAGGAGTCATAATAATATATCTAAACAAACTAATATCTTCCATCTCCACCCATGATATTCCGAAATCACCACCAGACCACAACCAGACTAACGAGACCTAATTTCATGCCTATCGTAATCATTGCGAAGGATGTTGTTAGTATTCTCTCATATTTCAAATATATAGTTAGTCCAATAAATAGTCTAGCTATAATAGCCAAATATTTCCCTTTTCGGTAATCCATAACTACTACTTTTCATACTACCCATCATCATTACGAACAGTTCGACCATTATACTTAAGGTGGAGAACAATGGGCTGCTTGTAAGATTATACTGACTATTCCCATTAATCAGACTAATTCCCATATAGTCTATTTATTTTTATAATATCTGACATTACTCAAATCTGCATGTACATGCACTAATATAAAGGCACCAGATGATTATTTCGAATTACAACTATATTATTTGTATGGAGAGCTATGTACATAATTTTTCTAGCTCATAAAGATACTCTAACCAGATCATTCATATTACTTTGTACTTCCACCTAAGACAGGAGTTGAACTGATATGAGCACTATTAGCGCTAATGGTTTCAGAAGACTCATCATAGTTGGTAACCCTTTCAGGGCCCTCTAGGTCCTCCTCTATAGAAAGCGTATCCTCCTTAGGCTCTTCCATGATTGCTTTTTCCCCAATGGTAGCGCTTGGGGGTACTTGCCCTATAAGGGCATGACCTATCCATGCTTGGTATATTACTTCAGGATTTATTATACCTTGTATAGCCCCAGGTACTTGAGGCCAAAATCCAGATGGAAGAAACATAGGATACATCATATTTGTATTCGCCCCCCCCATTGCATTAGCCTCTATAGCTTTGCTCACTAGTATATGATGCCCAATACATTTTTCAAAGCTGTCTACTATACCTTTAAACATATTAATAGTTCTCATGAACTTAACTCATACAATGACCAAACCCCAAATTTTAGTAGTACTTAGGCCTCCCAACTGCTCTTCTCCTAAACAGTCCTTCCACATAGTTAATGCCTTTTCCTTTACCTTAGTTTTCATGAAAATCTTTCGAACCTCCTTTTCAAATCGTTTTGCGGCAGCAATTTGTATCCTCATATCTCGAGCAGCCTACTGTTGCATCTTCAACTTCTTCATCCACAAGATAGCCTTCTTAGTTTTTTTCTCCACTAACTGTCTGCCCTTACTCAACTCTATTTCAACTCAACTCATACATAATGACTTCGCTTTAAGCATCTGGATCACCCACTCCCCTTGCTTCAGGCTACTCATACAATCCATCACCTCGGCCAAGCTTTCGGGCTTATTAGGAACTTTGATTCCTGAATCTTCATTACTCTAGATACTCTTGATCAGATCCGGGACAGCATTCTCCGCTTCTTTTTCACTCAACCTGGCATACTTCAGATGTCTGTAGTTATTTATCACTGGGCGCATAGTCTATTTTTCTGGCTTCCTAATATTAGGCTATATGCTATCTGGAGTATCATTCCCTTTTATCAAGCCTTGACTCTGCATTTCAATAGGAATACCAGAACCATAAGGCTGTAGTATTATATTTATTAGCCTGTTCCTTTAGAAGCTGTTGAATGTAATGTAGCTCACATCAAAGTTCTTCATATACTCCCTAATATTCTTAGGCTTATCATGACTTTTGAAAAGGTATATTAAGAACCATATCAAACTCACACAGGTCTGCCTTAAAAACTTCCCAGACCAATCAGAGGTATTTAAGATATAGTCTTTCTCCACAACATCTAAGATAGGGTTCCAAACATCTGCAACTAATAGAATGTCCCCTTTAATAAAACTCTTATTAATCTTATCATGATCAACTATAGAGTAGTTATTATTAAAGGCTCGTACACCTCGCACCTCTACTGAAAACAATAAAGTCCCAAGCATTTGTATTGTATCTTCATACTTGAACAATATCTTTAAGAGATAAAGGAAATTTTCCCTCATGGCCTTATTCAGCATATTAGAATACTTCCTTATTTGCTCTCCCACTGCAACTCCAAATAGTTTGGGTCTGCTTATCGCTCTGTAACTTCTCAGGCTATCCTCATCTTCTATCTGTTGTATTTGGTAAACTGTCATACCATATGCCACTTGCACTCAATTTTATCGAACCATTTTAGAGACGTCTAGACTATGCCATCCAGACAAATGAATATGGAAATTTACTCTTAGGCTAATATCCCCTTTGTCCTTGAATGCTCTTTCAATATTAGACTTCATATCTGGATGGAAGGCTATGATCATCGATAATGGCTTCAAGGCCACCAGTGTGATTGTATTTCCTCCTAACTTGGCTCTTTTTGGCCTGTACTCATCATGATATAACTGTAGTGCTTTTACTGGAGTCACTTCAATCATTAATTCCTCTTCCTCATCATCAACATCCACATCAATTGTATTCCCACTTCCATGTTTTGCTGGCACATTTAGTTTCGTAGGTATGATAGGGATCTAGAATTCGACCCTGGCTCCTCAAGTAGCTGCTCTAGCCGCAATTGTGGTGGCTCTTTTTTGGTTAGGCATCGGCTTAGGCAACTCCGGTACTGGACTGTCCTGCACCACCGGTAACATCAGCAAGAATGATATTTGCGTCCTGTGCGTCAGGACGCACAGGACGCACAGGACGCTCGGGATGAAAACTCTAAATCAGGACGTCAACGCTTTTGCGGGTGTGTCGGGACGCAGTTGAACTTTGCTCTGCCCCCTGGGACGTAAGACTAGCGCGTGGCAGGTTTGCCTGTGTCTGCAACGCGAGCCTTAAACAACCTTTATCTAGACGTACTTGGCAGAGACTCCCGTGTCTGCAACGCCACCCTAAAACAAGTCCTGTCCCAACGCACATCATGGGTGAACTCACGCCCTTAACGTAGCGATGCCCTCTGAATAACCGCCTTGGAATAGCCGCCTTTGAATATGCGCGCGAATATAGGCATAGTAGAGTCTTAATTGTATTCGGAAGTTATATACATAGAAGTATTGAGAACGAGATATATATATGGAATATGCAACCTTCGCTCCACAACTCGCTCCAATACCTGCTCCAAAACTCGCTCCAATACCTGCTCTAACACTCGCTCCAATACCTGCTCTAATACCTGCTCTAATACTCGCTCTAATACTCGCTCTAATACTCGCTCTAATACTCGCTCTAATACTCGCTCTAATACTCCATCTAATACATGCTAGAATATACCTGGGAAGTCATACAAGACAAAGGGAAAAGGTGCAGGGCAGCGAAGTATATATACAGGAAAACCATAGTTGCCAAGGCCAATCGCCAAGGCCGACGATATAGACTTTCCGAAGACAATGATATAGCAGATAACGAGAAAAGTGGCATGACCCGCTCCGCCCACTGCTGCAAGCGCTGCCTAGGCTGGTAATAGTCTTATTGGGAAATCATAGCACTGCGATATGTGCAGAACTCATGCATCCGCGCCTTATATATATTGTAGGAACTCATGTATTCGCGGTTGTAGGAACTCATGCATCCGCGGCTTATATATATTGTAGGAACTCATGCATTCGCGCCTTATATATATTTTGTGGGAACTCATGCATTCGTGCCTTATATATATGTTGTAGGAACTCATGTATTCGCGGTTGTTGCATTCGCGGCTTATATATATTGTAGGAATTCATGCTTGCGCGGCCACTGGATATGCATGAATTCCTACAACCGCGAATACGTGAGTTCCTACAATATATATAAGCCGCGGATGCATGAATTCCTACAACATATATATAAGGCGCGATCCTACAATATACTTTATAAGCCGCGGATGCATGAATTCCTACAACCGCGAATGCCTGAGTTCCTACAATATATATAAGCCGCGGATGCATGAGTTCTGCACATATCGCAGTGCTACGTTTTCCCAATAAGACTATTACCAGCCTAGGCAGCGCTTGCAGCAGTGGGCGGAGCGGGTCATGCCACTTTTCTCGTTATCTGCTATATCATTGTCTTCGGAAAGTCTATATAGTCGGCCTTGGCGATTGGGGTTGGCCACGCATGCATTCGCGGCCTCTAGATATGCTCGATTTCTCACATGATCCTCGAAAGCCTGAATCCCTAGAAAATATACATATAAGCCACGAAAGCACGGATATCTGGCATATATATGTATAAGGAGCGAAAGCATGGATTTCTCGCATATATATGGATAAGCCGCGAAAGCACAGATTTCTCGCATATATACATATAAGCCGCAAAAGCATGGATTTCTCGCAAATATACATATAAGCCGCGAAAGCATGGATTTCTCGAATATATACATATAAGCCGCGAAGGCATGGATTTCTCGCATATATATATATAAGCCGTGGATTCATATGTAGCCAAGGCAGATTGCCAAGACCGAAGATATGAAGCAATGAGATAATAGTTCGGTGCCTGGTGGCATCAGGATTGGGTTACGACCGAGTTGGACGTCAGGATTGTATTGTGACCCAGCTGGCGTCCGGATTGCTGTACAACCTAGTAGGGTGTCAGGACGTTGTTGCGCCCCCCACGGTGCTCTTGTGGCGTCAGGACGCTGTTGCGCCCCCCGCGGCTCGCTGGGTGGCGTCTGGATTCTGTTGCGACTGCACGGGGCGTCTGGACGCACAGGACGCACAGGACGCACCAGAATTTGCCCTAGCGTCCGGACGCCAATTCGTTCTTGCTGATGAATGGTGGTGCAGCTGCTGTTTTTCCCCTTCTCGGAGGCATTGATTTGACTGAAAATATAATAAGCTATAGCCTGGTAGATACTTTCTTACTTGTGTTCAGGAAGTATGTTCAAGAAGTATGTTCAGGAAGTGTATTCAGGACAGGTTTGTTTCTGTTTCTATCTACAAAAACCATGACATACATAGGTAAGACTAGCTCTGTTATATTGCAACCATACCAGATGCTATATAAAAAGCCAAGGAGCCAGTTTGCCAATAGTGCTAACCAAAAAATAAAACCTTTTTACCAGACCCTCTTTCAGAGGTCATTGTGCCAACCAGACTAGCATTACCTAAGGTTACTGAGTTAACATACGCTACCCTATAACTACATTATTGGGGGAGAATAGTTAAGATATTACCTCAGTTGGACTGTCCAAGATGGAGGGTAGGCTATACTCTGCCTCCAGGCAAGTTTACATGCCGAATGAACTCTATAATGTCTAAATAAGCTAAACAAGTATAATATGAGCTAAATGAGCTCAACCCCACTGATACAACTCTCGTAATATAAACCTTCAAGTGAGCTCTAAACCTCTGAACAAGCTCTAAACTACCAAAGAAAGCTTTATAACCTCGGAATTAGCCAAACGAGTGTTATAACTCTAGAATAAGCCAACCAAGGATTATAATCCATTATACCCTGTACAAGCTCTTGGGGCCACCCCTCACAAGACAATTTCCTTGAGTAAAGTAAGTATTGTTATTTGCCATATAGGTATATGCACCTCTGCTTGGCCTATGTTGGCAAGAATTGGATAGTAGCTATTTTAGATAGCATTTTGGCATCTAGTTTAGACTAGACAATTATGTATTGAGGTATACTAGTCTTTTGGCTCCACTACATTCCAACATAGGTAGTATACTATAAACAAAAGCTAGTATGAGTTACCAGTAGCTACACTACTAATAGTTACTGATAACAAGATACTACTATCTAATGATGGAAGCTTCACGAAGTCATTAGAGAGGTTGTAGTTATAGATGTTACCTTTGACTGCTCCAGCGAAAGGGGAGTAGGGTAGTAGGGTAAGGGACCTACATAGTTCGTTTGTGAAACCATCATCTCTAGCTAAATTGTAAATTATTGCTGTGAATATAGACTGATTACCTACTAGGCTTTGCTGGTTAGTGCATTTATGGACATTCATAGGAGTGGAATATGAAAGTGTATAACTTAGAAGAAATTCCATATATAGTGTAGTTGCTTAAATTCATATAGTGGCTCTTGTGAAATCTAAGTAACGCCACTATACATACTTGTAGTAATTATGGGAAGAATAGATTGCGTAACCAATCTAAGATCATAGGCTAATGGTTGCCTATTTCATAGGTGATAGTGTTAACTATTCCACTAGCTATTATGCTGGCAATTCTACTAGCAATTTCACTAGCAATTCTGCTGGCAATTCTACTAGCAATTCTGCTAGCAATTCCACTAGTAATTCTGCTAGCAATTTCACTGGTAATTCTATTAGCAATTCTAGCTAAGTTGAAAAATTTTTTTTTTTACAGATAGAGTTGTCAACTGAGGTGGAGGGTAGAGTTATCAGTTGAGACACCTGATTGAAAAGGGAAAGTAGTACTAAAGTAGATATCCATGCTAGACAGGCACCAGATGTCAATATGGTAAGTCTAGTACAGAACAATATAACTCAGATAAGTTGAAGAATGCATATCTAAGATAATTGAGCTCACATACCACTAATTGAACTCTCAAAAGCAAGGTCCCTGCCTTAAGTGAAGCTCACATACAAATGCCAATAAATTCTTTATAAGCTATCGAGCTCCAAAAGTACAAAAACTTCCATCTTAAGCAAAAACCCCCACCTTGGGTAAAGACCTCTACCTTAGGTAAAGACCTCCACTTTGGGTAAAGACCCCCGCCTTGGGCAAAAACTCCACTTTGAGCAAAGACTTCTGCCTTAGGTGAAGACCCAAGCTAGCATTGTAAGCACGAAAGACCCTAAATGAGCACTGTGAGCACAGAAGACCTGAATGAGTACTATGAGTATGCAAATGAACAAGACTACCCCCTTGTACTAGCAAGCTAGGTTGAATAGTTGGCAAGGCATGCATTGAACCTTTTCCTGTGACACTGGCTTTTTCCCATAGGGTTTTGCTATTGTAATGTATTGTAGGGGGATTAGGATAATCTGATAAGATCTGATCTGATTAGATAAGATAAGATCTTAATCCAGTTATCTCTAATTAACACAATAGATTATAAAGCAGACAATAGCTACTACTGGTAGAAATATATATATAACAGGAGTAAGTATGTAGGTTATAATCTTGTGCATAATATTCAGTATAAGATAGAAGTTATGGAGTGCCAAAGGCACTAATAGATTAACCAGTGGAACTCTTATATTGATTGTATCTATCTCTACTTGCTTGAGTCTCCTCCCTCATTCCATAAGGGAATGATCCTGTAGTTATGCTAATTCTCCACAGAGGGGTGAGTCAGGATTGAGGCAGTGCAGTGGCAGTGCTCAGGCTCTGACTCATACATGATTTGAAATCAATAACAGTTATGACCCAACATATGAGTCATATGAAATACATGAGTCAACAAGGCAGACAGCCCAATGTTTTGGGTGCTTGTTGAGGTTAACATAAGAAATTACATAAGTTGTAGGGTAGAGGGTTATTCAGGGTAACTGACTAATCCACTTCCTTACAGCTATGCAGAGGTTTTTAATAGCAATGGCATATGGAATACCCCCTCTTACCAATATACCATGGATCTATAATCTATATATATAATACATATCATGTTTGAGATATCCTAGATCTATAATCCATATATATGATGCACTTCATATTGAGAGAATACCCTATTCTTCCACACTACCTTACAAGCTATAGCTGATAGATGTTGAAGCTCGATTCTACAGATGTTTAACATAGTGTTCTCAATAATATCTGAGTAGGTTAGTGGGCTCAGGACAATGTTTTATCCTGGGTGAGTACCCCGTACCCTAATTGCTTGCCGAGATACATGCATACGTGAAGGAAGTAGGGTGAGTAAAGCTGCCAGATGTTGAGGCTCTATTCCACGGATATTTAACCTAATGTTCTCAGTGATGTCTGAGTGGATTAGTGGGCTCAGGACAATGTTTTATCCTAGGTGGAGACCCCATGCCCTAATTACTTGTCAAGGTACATGCATACGTGGAGGGATTAGGAAGAGTGAAGTTGGTCAGTCGGGACGCCTCTTGGAAAGGGAGAGTAATGTTACGGTGCAGGACTGACAGGAGTGGGAACATTAGGTATTATATCGCAATTTGATAGATTGGACAACTCTGCTTTCCTATATATATATGCATATTCTGTATCTAGTTGTTGGGTCTTCGAGCAATGTTCTAAGTTCAACCCGCACCCGTACGTGCAGTCAGTTAGGCCTGAGTTTGTTGATCATAATATCGCTCGCTCCAATTCTCCCAATTTCCCCATATTCTGACAACATTGCTATGGTTACCGGCTCACCCCTAACACTTAGATGTAAATAATAAGAAAGTGGAAGATGAGGGTAATAAAGAAGAAGAGAACATCAGCAAAAAATATATTTCCGTCCTGTGCGTCTGACGTATGCAACGCATGGGACGATAACTCTAAATCTTGACGCGCGAGACATTTGCATCGGTATCTGGACGCAATCGATGTTGTGCGCGCGCTTGGGACGTGCTGGACGTTGCGTCTGCGCCTGGGACGTGCCGGGGGTTGCGTCCGCGCCTGGGACGCCCTGGATGTTGCGCGTACGCCTGGGACGCACTAGGCGTTTTGCCTACGCCTGGGACGCAATGGGGGCGTACGCCAACACCTGGGACGCTAGTCTGGTTGCTGGGACGCAATGGGGGGCCCCGCCCTCGCCTGAGATGCTCTAGATATTGTGCCCACGCCTGGGACGCACAGGCAGTTATGCCCACGCCTGGGATGCACTGGCAGTTGTGCCCGCGCCTGGGACGCACAGGCAGTTATGCCCACGCCTGGGATGCAGGCCTTTTGATGCCTCTCGTTTGTGACGGCTTACTACATAGTATATTGCCTTCCCCTGGTGTTACTGATCCATGGGCCCTAATTGCACTCTTCCACAATTCATAGCGTACATAATCATTGTATTCGCCAATTATTATTGTACAAAAGTATTGAGAAATAGATATAGACATGAAACACGGTCCCTCATACACTTGCTGGGACATCCGCTCTAGTACTCTAACACTTGCTCCAATGGTTGCTCCAATGCTCGCTCCAATGCTTCGCTCTAATGCTCGCTCTAATACTCGCTCCAATACTTTGCTCTAATGCTCGCTCTAATACTCGCTCCAATACTTGCTCTAATGCTCACTCTAATACTCGCTGTAATATGCCTTGGAAATCCTAACAACAGGGGTCAGCTATTTGAGTTCATCTTGGAGGCCTAGCAATGCTCCTACCTATGCCATGCGAAGTTGCTGGGTCACCCAGGGAATTCTATAACGGATGTTAGCGTTGCGTGGTCATATGAAATAATACTACTACCTATACCGATCAAAGTTTTTATTTGCGCTGGGAATACTGTTATATAGAGGGGAAAGCGAAGTATATATACAAGAATCCCTTGTGGTTGAGGCCGCTAAGGCCGTCAATGAGCTAGACAGGGCGATAACGAAAACGAGAATCAATAGAAGTGGCCCGGCTATCCTATGCACACTTGAGGATAACTGAGATACCAAGTATGATAAGAGTTGTGCCAGAAGTGGGCCCATATCCCAAGCACGCTAGAGAATAACTGAGGCACAGCGCCCTGTGCCGTGTTAGCCAGCCTACTATGCCTGCGCTGGTAATAGTCATATTGGGAAATCATAGCCTGTGCTGTTCACGATATCTGTACCAAAAAGGGGGATGTTATCGCACTAGTAGTGCTGTCGCATCGTGACCTCATTGTTGATACTATAATGTCAGTTTGCAACTCGGATTTATTTCCGAATGCGCTAGACAACTTAATTTTGGTGGCATCGCGTAAGATCGAGTACGCATTGTGGAGTGTAAAATGTTTGCGATGGTGTTGTCCAGAATACCATTGAGTTAGTAAGTATTATACAGAATACCATTGACTTAGAAAGTATTGTTCAGAATACCGTTGACTTAGAAAGTATTGTTCAGAATACCATTGGCTTAGAAAGTATTGTTCAGAATACCATTGACTTAGTAAGTATTGTTCAGAATACCATTGACTTAGTAAGTATTGTGGAGGCTAAAATGTTCGCCATTGTATTGTCGAGAATACCGTTGTGATACAGGTTTCCCGGCGATGTCACATCTGGCCGTATACCATGTGCACCCCTTATCAAAGCAGTATATCAAAAAATGTATGACTCTATATTATATAGCATGGGTGCCAGAGTGATACAGGACGGTGATTTTAGTGATCACGGATGGCCATTTAATTTGCCTAGATCTGTATATCAAGTAATACTACAGCTATGCTGGAGATCGTGCATTGAATTCGTCTATAGAATGCGAATCCAAAGGACAATACTACGGAGGACAACACGATACTTCTCTGGACCTAGGATATCATGTACTACTGGAATCTATGAAGTAGAGTTTACAGCATGTAAGGTATCGCACGAGAATAGCTTCGTAGATGTAATTCCTGATTGGGAATGCACGTATATTTATAGTAGATATATTTTCTGAGCAGTAATAGTACATACACATTTTTCTTTTCCTCGATTCCATCTGGTCTTATACTACAACCGTTATATGAGATAAGACATATAATATGCAGGCATACATGAGGCAGAACGTATTGTGGGCATAACTGCAGTTTAAATACAGATAGAAATATGAGAGATAGATAAGAATGTAGAAAGTCAAGCGAGGGAATCGTTAGAGTAAAACATGAGGGAACTGTAGAAGTAAGGAGATAAAAGGAGTGGAAAGCAGCTAGTTCTGATGGTACTTACGTGAGAAAAAACACGTACTCCTGTTGATAAAAGTCCCGGGAATATGGGGTTGCTATATTGAGGAGATGATGCAAATAAGTATACCAACATCATGGAAGTTAAGAATCAAGAAGCAGATTTTACCCTCACTCACAGATAAAAGCCCTCAGGGAGCAAGAAACGAGTGGAAGTAGATCAGGTAAAAAATATAACCTGTAATGGCCATAGTCAGTCAATATGCTGCGTGCATGCTCGGAAAGGAAGCAAGGAGGATACAGACGAAGAAGTTGGATATATGAAGTGAAGACGTACCCTAGCATCACACACGTAGCGGGTGCTACGTGAGTGATGCCATTATCATAACCTGTAAGGGCCATGAAGTCAGTCAACATGCTGCGGGCATGCCCGAGAAGTAGCAATTAGCAAACAGACCTAGAAGTTGGTAATATATGAAGTGAAGACGTGCCCTAGCATCAAACACGTAGCACGCGCTACGTGTGTGATGCCATTATCATAACCTGTAAGGGCCATGAAGTCAGTCAATATGCTGCGTGCATGCCCGGGAAGGTAGCAAGTAGCAAACAGACCTAGAAGTTGGATATATGAAGTGAAGACGTGCCCTAGCATCACACACGTAGCACCCGCTACGTGTGTGATGCCGTTATCATAACCTGTAAGGGCCATAAAGTCAGTCAATATGCTGCGTGCATGCCCAGGAAGTAGCGATTAGCAAACAGACCTAGAAGTTGGATATATGAAGTGAAGACGTGCCCTAACATCACACACGTAGCACCCGCTACGTGTGTGATGCCATTATCATAACCTGTAAGTGCCATGAAGTCAGTCAACATGCTGCGTGCATGCCCGGGAAGTAGCGATTAGCAAACAGACCTAGAAGTTGGATATATGAAGTGAAGACGTGCCCTAGCATCACACACGTAGCACCCGCTACGTGTGTGATGCCATTATCATAACCTGTAAGTGCCATGAAGTCAGTCAACATGCTGCGTGCATGCCCGGGAAGTAGCGATTAGCAAACAGACCTAGAAGTTGGATATATGAAGTGAAGACGTGCCCTAGCATCACACACGTAGCACCTGCTACGTGTGTGATGCCATTATCATAACCTGTAAGTGCCATGAAGTCAGTCAACATGCTGCGGGCATGCCCGGGAAGTAGCGATTAGCAAACAGACCTAGAAGTTGGATATATGAAGTGAAGACGTGCCCTAGCATCACACACGTAGCACCCGCTACGTGTGTGATACCGTTATCATAACCTGTAAGGGCCATGAAGTCAGTCCATAATGTCCATAAAGTTTGTCTGATTTCATTGGAGAGCCGCAGAACATACTTATGTCTTACTTACTTCTTCTTCTGACCTCTTGGGTTCTACTTCTTAGACCTTGGTACGTACTGAAAGTGGTTCTGTCAAGAGACTGCAGAGATGTGAACAATATGTCAGGGTTTCTAGAAACGGGTGAGATGGGAGCGGGATAGAATTGGATGGCAAACTCATGTCAGCCAGGACAAGCCTTACTCTACTCGTAAGGCAGAGTAAGGCAGAGAGGTCAGTGTAAGCAAGCTGATTAGACCTAAGATATTAGTACTTCATGGACTGAGAACATACACATAATGGTGCAATAGGCATGGCCTTATTGGCCAGGCAAGGTCGGAATCATTATGAAGATAGCCTGTATCTCAATTAGTATTTGCCTGTAGATCAAGTGGAGTGGTTTGGTACGAGGGGCCCATGCCAACCAGACAATGAGTAGAGCCTAGTAGCCTCAAGAAAGTCTTTTCGAAGTCAGTAAGTACTTATACAAGCTTAGGATTTGGTATGAGGTATATGGTTGAGTGTCCCTGCATAGTGTTGGGTTGAGGATGCATAGTTGTATTGAAGTTAGAGGGAGGGGGCAGTGAAACCTTTTATAAAGAGCATGCGGGGTTACAAGTGTCAATAGGCTTGAATTCTGGAAAATCCCTATCAGAGCTTATCTGAGATTGTAGACAGTTTAGTCATACCTAACAAGCCGAAACAAACTGTAACCACCCCACTATCACACGACATCCACCACCAGGACAACACAGTTTGTTTGCATTCCTTGACCAACACTGCAGCATATAAGACCTTCAAAAGGTCCACTAAGTACTGCTTAGGGCAAAAGTTCGCACAATGTCTAATTCTCGTATTATAAAGAGGAAGTCAGGTGGGGACAAGGGCAGGAGTCCAATCAAGAACGTCGGACAACAACAACAAGCCATACTGGCAATGCAGCAAGGCATCAACATGAAGGGGAGTATAGGGTCACCTGCCATGGGTTCAAAACATTTGAACCACTTGGGTGCAGGACGTGAAAACAATATTATGAGTGCTTTCCACATGGGAAGCAGTTCACCCTCTCGTGATGAGGATGAACTGGACATGGATGAAGATGATGGAGATGGAGAAGAGGACGATGGAGGTGATGATTCTGCAATCAAAGGTGAAGAGCTAAATTATTATCGTCTCGATGTGAGTACTTACTTCTTATGCTTGCCTGCAGAGATGTTTGCATCTGCATAAACAAATGGCATCGGATACTCATGATTTGTATACAGGTGCCTATTGGGTTCCGGGAACATCAACTACAGTACATACTCGATTGTTACTTTTACCCTGCTGGAAACGGGGCTTGTAAGCTGCCAATTCGTCAGAAACGCCGTCGGTATGATAACAAAAAATTGGCAAGAGTTTTCCTGAATGGCACTGAGGTATTTAACTGCCTCATGAGAAACTCTCGCAAACATTTCATAAGATACTTCTTCATCATGGACCGGGACGTTATAGAGCTGATAGACCGTTCTGCCAATGTGCTGGGGGGGGTAGACAGAAACAGTAATGCCTTTCATGAGGCATATGCTAAAGTTACTGAATGGCGCAAGAACTGGCATGCAAAGTTCGCGAAGTTAATCGACGAATGTCTCTTGAGACTCGTCGAAAAAAATCCAGAGCTCAAGCAAGTACCAATGGCAAATCTTCCATTGGTATATGCCCAGTACTACAAATACGAGACCATGTATACGATGCTTGGACAGGTCCAGTATATCGTTGACCTGAGAGCTTGTATAGGCATTGAGAATATCAACTGGTTCTACGAAACATTGTTCTCGTGGTCCTTGACATATGCGCATATATCTAGATTCCTTGCTGAAGAGCAGGCTATTCCGAGAACGGAATATCTGCGATGCATCCGTCTAATTGGACATCAAAAACACTTCGAATACATAAGGCTTGCCGACATTATTTTCCTCCCAGATAAGCCAGTGTCCAAATTGAGAAACTCACCCAAAAAGAAGATAAGGGGGAATAATGTCCTGGAGGGGTTTGCTATTGTCGCAGGGGGGGTCATTCAATCGACGCCTGTAGTCTCAGAGTCAGAAGCTGATGAGGAGACATCCCAAAATATCGACCCTACTCTCTTGTCTAGGGAAAGTGGAACAGAGTGTTCTTAATTACGACGATCGGCATAGCCTCTGTTCGGTTATGAGGGTTGCCTGATATCAGTTTTCATAATGGAGGTTTTCATAATGGCTTTATATTTACACTGGCTTTTCATACTGGCTTTTTAGAATAGGTTTTCATAATAGGTTTAATATGTATATAATTTTTTCTTGGCTAGTGGTGTTGCTGTTGTGTTTCAGATGCGGGCTTGGCGATGCGGGCTTGGCGCTTAAAAAATTACCCAAATAGGCTGCGCAGGTAAATGACATTTGAGCATCCATAACAATAAATTGAATATCCCCCATGATCTGAAGTATTTAGAACAAGTGATCGGACGGAAGAACTCACTTACTTGACAGACTGATTGAACGACCCCATTTACCGCCGTAAAATAACATGACGTTTTGTTATGAATGAGTTAGGCTTCAATGTAATCAGACTAGGTTCAATAATACTCGGCTAAAAAGTATCAAGGGCATGTATCAGGGTATCACATACGTAGTAAGAGTCACACGTGTGATGAAGTTTTTCTTGTGCTAAGTTCTATGTACTTGATGTACATAATTACAGGTGTCGTTGTGAGTGTCGAGTGGACAGATGTATTTAATTTATATATAGGGGTCGATGATTTTAACACATAATACTGATATTCCATGGCTCAGTAGTTAGCATTCAGCCTTGCATGCATACACGAATCCCTAAGTGAAGTGTATTCGATTCCCGACACTTACTTTTTGCCAAATTTCTCATTTTGTCATTTCCCTATATAATCTATATCCAGCTAGATCGTCTAGATATCAGTCTATATAATCCCGCCAGAACCGCGCCAAAATGACTTCACTATATCTACAAGTATCCATGATACTATCTGTTGGCCAACCAGCCTACGATCCGTGACATCCCAAGTACTGCAATGACCTCAGGCATAGCCATTTTAAGCTCTACTTCATCTGTAACCAGACTACTTCATCTGTATTTCAATCCCAAGTAGGCCAATATGCGACGAAGGGGAACACTACAACCTATCCCTCCGGCAAAGCCCTTTGGAGGTATGTCACTGAAACATCCTTCAAAGAATCTCAGCTAACGCCAGTTTCGTACAGGATATAAACGTTGCACCACAGCTCGGAGTATTGATGTAGATACTCTATACGATGAATTCAATACGAACACCTCTTCGTTCGGGGTCATTAACGGTCATCTCGTGGACCTCCGTCCTCGAACAGACTTCACCTCGCCTGTGGAACAAGAGTTTGAGGAGATGTTGGAAGAGGCAGTCAGCAACTTGACCACTTCTTCAGACTCTCACAACCCACGAGTGAACGTCTTTGGTAATTCCATAGAGGAAGAAGAGGAGGAAGATGACACCCCTCCTTTGATGGGCTCAGATAGAACAGCAACTTCAACGACAGTGAATCCTGATCCTCAAGACTCAATTGATAGCACCGTCCCATCTCCAGATTATACCCTAAGCTTGGTATGACTGCTGATGATATGGACTTAGATCCAAAATTCATTGACACCTTGACGATCGGAGAAGAGGCTAAGGGATCAGGGCAGGTCAACTTGTTTCTCGTTGCTTTAGGCATATTTGTGACTTCGTTGGACATAAGCACAAGCCAATATTCCGCCATGGTAGATCTCTTTAATTATGTTATGTTAGAACCTTCTGTTGTCAAGTAGTTCCCAAGATCTCTGTCAACCCTCAAGAAGTACATGAGGTTGGTTCTTCCTTTACAGACCATGAAGGCTTACAGCTTCTGCCCGGATACTGACCAGCTCCCTCCGCAAATGCAAAACCCGGCAAATGCATACTATTTTGACATCAAAGAGATTGCATCTATCTGGCTCTCAGACACTACAATTTCTAAGAACCTCTATACTAGCCTGGGCGAATTTGTTGATGAGTTTCAAGAGTACTGGCATGCAGATGCATGGTTAGAGAGCATACGAACCTCTTCCGGCGAGTTTACATGACTTCCCAATGGCATACATGTAATACCTTCAGACTGTGTCTGGTATACTTACCCCGAATATCCAGAATATGGCGAGATGCTGGGACGTATCTGTGGTGTTGGCTATGACAGACGAATAAAGGGTACCGGCCAACTCTCAATTGCTATTAATCTCTTACTTCTATACAGACAGCTCTCACCATACTGGAAAGAAATATTTCGAAAGCAGCGACCAAAGATTCTTCAAAACACAACATGCGAGCATCATACAAAGACCACTTTCTTGCAGGACAAGCGATAGGTTTCCCTTATGGAGCATATGACAGAGATTATCCAACTGGATAACATCATTCGTCATGAATCTGTAATCTTTCTAGATTATGATAGTCCTTCCGCCTGCAACGAAATACTTCCTGAAGATCCTATGCCATTACAAGAAGAAGCCTCCAACCCATCAATACGGCGAGTCATCTCGCCCAAATTCTTTGTTGCATGCATTATGTATACAACAGAAACTGCCACCAGCATACAGAATGGAATTCGGTCGGTGGAGAAAAGACACCACTTGGTAGCAGAACTCGAATTACTGTATTATAGACGCCATGAACTTCTAACCGCCAACTCGTCCTTTTTTTCTCTACCATATACCACGTTCTTAGATGGCTTTGGTCTATACCGCAACTCCTATCATTCTCTAGCTGGGGTGTATATTACTCCATCTAGTCTGCCTTTGGAGTTGCGGGAGAAGATCCACAATATCTTTGTTCTAATGTTGGGGCCCTTTGGAAGTAATGAAACCGACATATCAGCCGCTCTCCAGCCTGACTGTACAAGAATGGATAAAGGCACCACTATCAAACTGTTGGATGGTTCTGGCACTAAATTTGTACGGATGTTTTGTATCGCACATCATGGAGATATGCCGCAACAAAACAAACTCGCGGGGACTAAATCACATAAAGCTGACCATGGCTGCCGAGGCTGCCTCATATCTAAAGAAGAATTTGGTGACCTCGGGATTGACACTAAGGCTCAAGGGCGCTACTTTTTCCCCATGTATCAACTGAGGAAGGATCTCGTGCAAATCAAATCTAAGACTGCTCGAGACCAGTTCTCGCAGAAGGTTGGCATTAATTCCGATGGTCCCCTCATGGCTTCTTGTCATCCATGTTTAGACCCCCTCTATTGCACCCCCCATAATCCGTTGCATGCCGAATGCCGCATTTGCAAATACTTCCAGGGCTGCCTTGTTGAGGCTTTTGGAACTACTGGTGAAATCGCATATCAACTGGCGTGGGAGAAAATGGAGCTTCCATACAAATGGGGGCGTCCCCAAAATCCGATATCTCATAAAGGATCCATGAGCTTCAGTGAAAATGCCCGAATTGCATGTCTCAACCCTTTCATACTGATGCGATTATTCAATCTCCCAGGGGATCACTTTCGACTAAGTGTCGAAAGAGAACTAGCTTCACTGCTGACAGGAACACCCCTACCTAATAAAACTCCTCGCTAGCAAGTATATGATAACTTCATTTTTGCAGCCTATAAACTCGCACTTGCTATTTCTTTAACTTTTAAGCTAACGATTACAGCAGAAGAGAGAGCCAAGGTCACTCAAACCATTTTATAGGCACGTACC
>ML121713.1:0-20359 GCA_003788615.2 Terfezia boudieri ATCC MYA-4762
GAGGAAGAAAGAGTACGGAACCTGCGCTATGAAGTTCATCACCTTGACGTTGGTGCGCAGGCTCCCTGTATCAAACAGGGTCTAAGAAGAACTTCCTATGTATCTAGTCATATATTTTTTAGCAGAAGATATAACTAATCTTACTCATTTCCTATTTTTTTTTTTCAAAAAAATACTTATTACTCACATGCGATTACTAACAGGGAACTAATGATGCGCCACCCGGAAGCCTGAGTGAGTGAATGCAGAACAAAGGCAAGTTCTATGTACGTGAAGGAAGTGAGGGAAGAAGTCAACTGTGTATCGCATACCGTAAAATCTCGCGGACAAGACTGCAGTCTTATTTACGGAAGGGCGGTTTTGCCAAAAGCTCTCTCCACGTCTTATTCATGAGTACTTTCTTAATCATCCTTACGTTCTTAATCATAGGTATTTTCTCATGCATGGTGTACCCGAATGTTTTAGCTTTTAGCTGCAAAGTTGTAAATACTATCACCTCCGACATATAGTCCTCACACAACCCAGATACAACTCATGCTTTCAAACAATCTCTTCACATAACTGAATATAAGATGGAACTTGGAAACCTTCAGGTTCTGTATCAGATTCTGTACTGTCAGAGCGTTTGGGTGGCATGTTGGGACAAGCGTTCACAGAGGTAAGGTGATGTTGATATATATGCATTGGTAAAATGGCTAGTGCGAGCTAGAACATTCTACCTTCCACAACACCTTTTCTTATTCGCGTTCCATACCCATAGCAAATCCGTCCCGACCTTGCACAGCGTCTTATTGGAGGGTACTTTCTTATACATTATTACTTTCTTGTCCGCGAGATTTTATGGTAATATTGGATAGACTATAGTAAAATGTTTCTTTTTTTTTAAAAAAAAACTCAGTACTCATTCATATGCGGTCCCAGTAAGGGGACCATGATGAGCCACTCAGAGACCTAGTTAGGTGTATTCAGGAAAAAGCAAGTTAATGTGCCATGTCCGGCGACTATATACCGCAAAGAAAATAACAGACAGCTCAAATGCCAACCGGCAAGCAGATGTAATAAAAACAAAAAAATCAACTTACATACCGGCGAGCAAATGTAAGTAACAGAAAGCAAATAAACTTAAGTGAGGCGGAACCCCCATGGTAACATTTAACGGCTAATGCCAGATGACCCTGAGTGAAGCCCACCCCAACCAAAATCTCGTAAATAAAAAAAAAAAATAAAAGAAATAAATCCTCAGTGAAGAAGCGGGACTCCCGTGCTATTGTTAACCGGCTCATGCCAGATAACCCCGAGGAGCCTGACTAGAGCCACTCTAAACCACTGATACAGGGAATGACCGTAGAAGAGTGGAACCCACATCTCATGTCTATAGGATTAAGGGCCCCTCGACCGGCCAGCTGTCCGTACTAGTGGCCGAAAAAGGCCTCTACCGCGTCCCACTTATCCCCGCCCTCCTTCTGAATCCATATGGGGCGGTCGAGGAACTCCCTGTCCTTGATACTGCCTAAGGCGGCTCTTTTCTCTGGAAAATATTATTTGGAAGAAATACATGGAAACTGATTGTTCTCCACCTGCTCACCCGACGAGACATCTGTAAAAGATAAAAATAAAAGAACAAATAATGGTATCTGATCATTCTCCGCTGCTCTGCCAACTAGGCATCTGATAAGGTCTCTTCCGATCCTTGTGGGACCCTCAAATCCGTGACATGAGAATGTGGTGTGGTCACAACCCTCTATGGAGTGGTGGTAGTGGCCATAGGCGCTCGTGACAAATTTCTTGATGTAAAATAGCCATGAGTTCCTAAGGCCACGGGTGCGGAGCCAGGTGTAGGAAAGTGAGAAGAATTTAGTCTGGTTGGCACGAATTCGCTTTTCCTCAACCTCGTAGAGGTTAGTTTTCTTGTAGTAAATTTGAGATATGCCAAGCCAATTCCGGGACTGCTTATCCCCGTGACTACGCCAAGAAAGTGCTCCCTTGTGGAATATGGCTCATACAAAAATCCTCATCCCGTACAAAATAACAGTTATCCCTAACAAAATTTTCGCGTACAATTTAGGTGGGATAACTGGAATACGGGTCTGCTATAGTAGGTAGGTTTCTCAAAAATTCAGCTGTTTTCGCTTGGCCGGCAGGTAGCGAATTTCTCATATATTCAGCTGTTTTCGCAGTTGTTTTGCCTTGCCACCGGATAGCGAGTTTCTCACATATTCAGCTGTTTTCACTTGCCCGCAGCTAGCGAGAAACGTTATGCATCCAGAAAATAACCCGCAAGAAATTTATTTAGTACTGCGCTCAGGATGTATCAATAAATCAATCGGTTAGCATAGCGTCCATACAAAAAGCGACCGACTTTAGATCCCAACAATACCACGAAATCTTTATGAATTAATATCGCGCAAGTCGGCAAGTGATTATTTCGATAGTAATAAATCAGTAATCAAAATCCCAGGTGTAATTGAGTTTGTGGTTGTTAGGTCGTGAGCCCAGAAAGTTTGGGAACCAGGCGCCGGAAGCGCGATTTATT
Organism: Terfezia boudieri ATCC MYA-4762; assembly: GCA_003788615.2. Lineage (NCBI taxonomy): Eukaryota > Fungi > Ascomycota > Pezizomycetes > Pezizales > Pezizaceae > Terfezia > Terfezia boudieri. Next base: position 2,534 of record ML121713.1, read on the forward strand.
ATACACATTCCATATCCATCCCCACATCCATCCCCTACTTCAACTTCAACTCCTCCCAATTATCAAATCAACTCATAGGACAACCTGCATGCACAAAGCTTTCAAGCCACCTACCACTCATTTCCGTGCAGTTTAGTTCCCCTGGCATTCCAAACCCCGTACTTCCAATTCGAATACGGTCAATAGGTCTTCCCCACCCTCGAGTTGTCCCAGTGACGACATTTTTTTTGCTTGTATATATGTATGGCAGGAGCGCTGTCACCAAACCTAGGCCCCGAAACTCGCTAACTCTTTTTTTCTTGCCTTCATCACCCCGATACTTAGGATCAATTATAACAATTTCCCTGTTACAATAAACCACAACATACGCATGCCACAGATCACTGCCTCTCTTATCACCAATATGAAATTGGCTCCCTGACATCCACACAATAGTTCCCGCAGCTCTTATGGATCCCTTGAGTCCTTGAATGCGATCGCATCCTTTGTATTCTGCTACCATTGCAGGTGTTGTCTGTCTTGCTATATAGTTTTCCTTGCTGGCCTGGCTATTAAAAGCGACAACACGTGGATGAATATTGAACGAATTTGCCGGATCTGTTGCCAATTGATGTAAAAATTGAGCAATAGTTGAGGAATCCATTTCTTGTGTAAACTGTCCTGGATCGAGATGAGCAGGATCAGGAACCGCAGAACTAGAAACCGCATGAGACTGCGTTGCCTATATGATAGTAGAACTTGTTAGTGCTGCGTTGCCTATATGATAGTAGAACTTGTTAGTGCTGCGTTGCCTATATGATAGTAGAACTTGTTAGTGCTTGGTTGCCCAGGTCAAAGTGCACATACCATTGTACTAGTAAAGATAGTTGCTGCTTGCAAGGTGTTGGTGGTTGGTTGAGGTGGTAGTGTGAAAGAAAGGGCAAGAAACCTCAAACAGTAGCGATGGTTGCATGATTATGTAAGTTGGTGTACTAATCTCAATAAGCTAGCTTTAATCGGATTAGCCATAACTACCAAAAGCTAAGGTGGTATCGTTTGCTTAATCATGTGATTTGCACAGTAAGAAGCTCGAAATCGCTGCCCAAAAAAATCGCTGCCCAAATCACCGCCCAAGTCAATATACATATCGCTGTGTATGTCAATGTCCAAATCGCTGCCTAAATCAATGTTCAAATCGCTGTTCAAATTGAGGCCCAAATTGCTATTCACATCGATGTCCAAATCGCTACCTAAATCGCTACTTAAATCGCTGCCTAAATCAATAGGGGTATTCAAACTTGATTTTTTAATTCAAAAATCTAAACGACTTTCAGAATAATTTCAGGTTTGAATACCCCCATTTGCGACCGTTTAAACTGGGGCGTTTTATAAAAGCGTCGTTTAAACGGGCGTTTTTCGGTTCATTTTAGATGCTATCTCACGTCATCTTGGCGGTCAGCTGACGCGCACGTGGTTCATATCAGCTGACTCGCACGTGGGTTGATGCCATGAGGTGTGAGGTAAGCAGAGCCGCACCCGCACCCAAGAAATATGCAAACCTCCGAACCTGTGCTTTACCAGCTTATGCACCCCCGTTTTACCCTCTCTCGATGCCGTTGTAGGAAACTCTGGAAGGACTCTGCCTGTAGGTGGTACTTGTCTTTCTCGATACTTCCAGGAACCACTCTATCAGGAACTTGCATTAGCTTTTGCGAGGCATGCTTGTTGCTGTTGCTTGTTGAGAATTTTTTGTGTTAATGACTTAGCCGAAACAACTCTGTCGATCACATCATACTTGACATCACATGATAGCACATGATCGTCACATCACCTGAGCGTCATCCACCCCACCCCTACTTGGCGTTGTAAGATTACGAGGTTATGCAATGGAGGAATCGTGAAGAGAATTGTTTGTTTATATTCAAAGAGGAGAGTTATCCAGATATCGCTATAGGCTTATTGCTATGGTCCTAGTACTCTAAAAACCTCCTTCCTGTCGACAAGTTCCAGCTCTTTTATCCTCTCTCGAGATGTTCCAATTAGCCATATTGGGATGACTGGTTTCATACCATGAACGTTCCAATTAGCCATTTCTGTCTGCCTGCATTTCCCGTGATTCCATCCTTGCACCCAATGAGGGTGTTCCCTGTATGCACTATGTGAGAGTGTTTTCTACACCTCCCTTCACTCGAACGTCCATGTTGGAAATCCGATTTCCTACAGGTGTACTTCCATCGTATCAAGAATTGGGATATCACTTAAGTCGAGGCTTTGTATGTACTCATCCATGATTCCTTCCATCCATGCACTGTTGTCATTGGAAGTAATTTGGTGAGCAGATCCGCTGGGTTTTCCTTCCCCGATATTGTGGCTATCTTCAGCTTCCCGGCTCGTTGTTGTTGTTGGAGGTAATAGTACCGATGTTCGATATGACGGCTCCTCCTGGCAAACTTCGAGGCTTTGCTGAGATTGTATGCCCCCTCGCTGTCCGTATACAGCGTTGGTGTAGTTATTATCCCTAGTTCCCCAAGGAATTGTTGTATCCAGGCGGCGTCTTTCGCTCCCTTGCAGTCTGCTATATACTCCACTTCCATTACCGAGAGTGAGACTACGTCCTGTCTCCGAGAATACCATCCAACTAGCTGATTCCCCAGGGTTATCATAGCTCCTGTCTGTGATCGCGAGTTTTCTCCTCTGTATGCTGCGTCCGCATATATCCGTACTTCTAGGTCAGCGGCTTTCTTTAAGATAAGCCCCTCGTTTTTCGTCAAGGGTAAATACCTCAATACTGCCAGCGCTGCCTTCTAGTTTTCTGGTCCTGCATCTTTGGTTCTCCGACCCAATAGGTTCACATGGACAGATATTTCCAGTCGAGTCATTCTTGCCACAAAGAGCAGTGCTCCTATTAGTGCTTGATATTTCAAAGGTTTCTCGACATCGCTTTCGGTTGGCTTTACATAGGACTGCGGATCTAGTGGTAGAGAGGATCATCCGCTAGGTTTCTCGCTCGTCTCGAGGTATTGGGTGCTCATGGAGTCTATTAGGCGAGTTTGCGTTAGTATCACTTGTTCTCTACCCCAATGTAACTCCATTCCAAGCATATTTGCTAGTTTCCCTTGCTTATCCAGCTCTACCCTTTCCTCAATTCGTCCTTCAGCATTATCGAGGTCCTTTTCCAGGGGCGCAATCCCAATAAGGTTATCGACATGAGTTCCGATAATAAGGCTATGGTTTTGGTCGGTATAGGTTCCTTCATCTCCTATGCACTGGCTAATGCCGAAGCTACTCAATATATCGCAGAGGGTTTTGAACCACTCATGCCCTGCCTGTTTAAGCCCATATAAAGCTTTATTAAGCTTCCAATACTGGACTTCTCCTTCCTCATTGATATCAGTAATATAGATATCGTGTTTAAGGAGAGCTTGTAGGTATGCGGCCACAACATCCCATTGCCGGATTGCCCAGTCTCGGTGAAGAGCAATAACTAGGAGGATTTTGAAGGTTTCGGGGCACATCATCTGTGCATAGGTTTCATCATAGTTGACACCGGCTTCTTGAGTAAATCCTCTTCCAACCTTGTGAGCTTTGTATTTTTCGATACTCCTGTCAGCTCTTCTTTTGACTAGGTATACCCATTTGGTATCAACAATCCGCGTTCCTTCAGGTATCTCAGATTTGTTAATTTTGGTGTATACCCCATACTGATTCAGCTGTTCTCGTTCTTTGGCTCGAGCTTTAGCCCATTCAGAGGCTTGGGGGGATCGGCGAGCTTGTTCATCGGTTGGGTGATCTGGGTCGGCCCCAACTGCGAATATCTTCCTCCGCGCTGGCTGCCACTCAGATTTTCAAGTTCCAACCATGCTTTCCCAATCTCTTGCTGACCTTCTCGGTCTTTTTATTGGAGGTGGGGCTGCTAACTGGGGTGTTGGCTCGGGGGTCCTCTGGCTCGCTGGCTTGGGGGTCCTCTGGTTTGCTGGCTCTGGCTTGGGGGCTTCTAGCTCTTCTTCTGATTCTGAGCTAGTATCGTCTGCTATTACTGGGATCGGTCGTAGGGCTACCTTGATTTGCCCAGTATCAGTGTGTACTTAGTAGGTTTCGAAGCTTTCTGTATATCCAATGATATTGGCTTCATAGCTTCTAGAAGAGAGCTTGTTTATAACATCGTAGTCAAAACAGAGTACTCTTTGGCCGAAGGGTCTTAGCTTTGTCCGCTCATTCTTAGGGTCTTTTCCTAGTATTATCTTAATTGGTGATCCGCCTTTGAGGGTTTTGTGGGAGATCCTGTTTTTAGTATAGGCTGCCCAGCTCGAAGCTTTATCCCATAGTCCCTTTGGTAGACCTGACCCAATTAGTGCTGTTCGGCTCATAGTTGAAATAGTTCGGTTTGCTCGTTCAATTATTGCATTCATTTCGCTATGCTTTGGCACCGTTTCTTTAGAGGTAATTCCTCTTTGTTTAAGCTCTTCTCGTAGCTCATTATTCCGGAATTCTCCTCCCCAATCGGTCTGGATTTGGCTGACTCTTAGGGTTGTGGCTGCTTCTAATTTATTGATTATCTCAACTAAGGCTTTTCCAGTCTCGCTCTTCTTCTGAAGGGGCTGGGTAAGTATATATCGGCTGAAGTCATCTACTACTACTAGCAGGTATCGGTATTGCTTGCTAGGTGTAGGAGGGTTGATTGGTCCGACTAGGTCTACATGAATTCGTTCTAAAATTCGTTTTGTCCTTATTTGTAGGTCTTAGGGCTGCTTGGGGGCCACCGGCTTGGTAGCCTTTCCTTGTTCACATGCCTTGTATCGGATCTTCTCTTTCTGATCCTTTGGGTATTCGGGGAGAGTTTTAAGAGTATTATAGGAGATATGTCCATACCTTTCATGGAGGCTAATTGCAGTCTCCTTACTGTGGCTCATTCCCTCAGTTTTCTTAATTCCTGTGGCTTTCCGGTCTTCAATGGCATTATCCGGCTTTATCCATAATCTATCGATATCTCGATCTATTTTGTATAGTACTTTCCGCCCAGTCTTTAGTTCTATTCTTCCCTTTTTCCCTTGCATGATGAAGTCCTCTGGCATTCTTAGGCCGCTTATAATATTGCTATATGTTGGATCATATAAGCACTGTTCATGTCGAATGTTCCGGCCATTGTGCCTAAAAACGAGGGTTCCCATGGTTTTGCAGATTGAAGTAGACTGATCATGTGCTCCTACCTCAATGTGGAGGTTTAGCTGAATATCAACAAGGCAGTCATATTCGTTTGTTGTATGGTGGGTAGCTGCAGTGTCATATTCATAGCACCCTGTATGTCCTACTTTTGTCTTCCCAATCCGAATAGCCTTTATTGTGACCCCTTCACTATCGGACCCTTCATCATCAGAATCCTCCTTTTTAGCCTTCTTGACTTTCTTCTTTTCACGCTTTTTAGTAAAGCACTCGGATTCTGTATGATTAAGTCCCTTCCAGCCTTTGCTTATGCAGTAATCACATCTTTTCCCATTATCTCCCTTATCTCTTGCTCGTCCAGCTTCAGTTTTGAGGACTACTGGGTTTTCCTTGGATCCATCATTGGCTTTTGGTTTCCGACCTTTTAGCTTCTGTAGGATATATTCCTTAAGTCTTCTGGCTGCGTCATCATATCCATGGTCCTTCGCTCGGATATTTTCGACAGTATTAGAGTAGTATGGTAGCAAGGACATTAGAAGAAATTCAGATTTAGCTCGGTCTGATTTTGCGAATTTCTGTAGACCTTCTCCAAACCCATCATCTCCTGCAGCAGTAAGATCGGCTCTTCCGATAACTCTAACAAAAGCATTCCAAGTACGTTCGAATGCAGCAATATACTCTTCAATAGTTTGAGTTCGATCATCAAACTAGATCTTGGATATGCTGTTCAGTAAGGAATAGAACTCGGTAGAGGTCTTTCCTTCATATGCCTTTTTTAGCTCTTCATATCCCTCTTTTGCTGATCCAATACTTCCTATCCTTGCCCGCACATCATCTTCGCAGTTTTTCCGTATTGTTAACAGAGCGACCCCATTTGCATCCTTCCATGTTCGTTTCTCTCTTGCATCAGCTGTCTCCGCTGGCTTCTCATATACTCCTGTAACTACATCCCATACTCTTTCCTCTCCTGCTGGAACTAGATCTAGGTAGTTCTCTATTGCCATGACCCATTCTGGGTATGTGGTTACTCCTGATAGCTTAGTATTGAGAGTGGGGATTTTCCTAGAGGTATCCGACATTCTACCTTGTTGGGAGGTTCTTTGAGGAGTCGCAGGTCTGGAAGGTGTGGGTAGATTGCTTCGATGACGTTGGAATATTTGCCGTGATACTGGGCTTGGTGATCGGGATTCTTAGTTTCCTGGGCTTGGGCTTCTGGGGAAATTTCCTGGCATTGCGCTTCTGCTCATTTAGATAAGCGTTGGATATATTAGGTCAAAGCTTATTAGCTCGTTTTCGTGCTTGACTTTGTTGTCAAGTAGGGATACTGGTGCTTCTTGGGTATCAAGGTTAGTTAGGAGTTCTTTTTCTTCTTCTTTTTTGCTTTCCTTTGTCGCTAATACTTCGTTGTATAGCCCACTTTTCCGTAGTTCTTGTTCTAGGTATTCTGTATTGGACAGCGATTCTCTTGGAATAACTGGGATCGTGGTGATATTTGGACCCAGGAAGTTCTTGAAGAGTTGCTTATTCTGGCGGTTTATTTTCCTAGACCAGGATCGGTGTGTAGGCATATGCAGGGTCTTCGCAGGGGGTTCTTATGTTGCAACGGTAGGGCGGCCGCGGCTTTTGGGCTTGTGCTTTTTGAACGGCAGTATTACTGGGTTGGTACCACAGATATCTCCACTGTCTTTGTTCTTATTGCTTATGCCTTGAGCGCCGGGCTCATAACCTGTAAGATTACGAGGTTATGCAGCGGAGGAATCGTGAAGAGAATTGTTCGTGTATATTCAAAGAGGAGAGTTATCCAGATATCGCTATAGGCTTATTGCTATGGTCCTAGTACTCTAAAAACCTCCTTCCTGTCGACAAGTTCCAGCTCTTTTATCCTCTCTCGAGATGTTCCAATTAGCCATATTGGGACGACTGGTTTCATACCATGAGCGTCCCAATTAGCCATTTCCGTCTGCCTGCATTTCCCGTGATTCCATCCTTGCACCCAATGAGGGTGTTCCCTGTATGCACCACGTGAGAGTGTTTCCTACAGGCGTCACCCGGGGCAACTTGTGTCATAACGATTTAGAAGCACCCCTGAATGGTCGTTTAAACACCGTTTTATAACGACTTTAACGAGGAATTCTCGTTAACTTTTTAAGGCGCCCAGACCGTTCAAACCGATCTGAACGGTTTTTAAAACAATGACATTCTGACCGATTTTTTTGAATTAAAAAATCAAGTTTGAATGCCCCTAATGTCCAACTCACTGCCAATAGCCAATGTAGGTATTACCCTCAACCCAGGTGTCCTCCGCTCCCGGTAGAATATTCAACTACAGGACTCTTTGTTTAACCAATTAGTCAGGGATATCTATGTAAAAGGGTTTTGAGGATAATCCCCGGACAGGGATGTGAATAATCAGCCAATGAGAGCGCTAGAAATGAAATACGAGGATAATAGCAGTTGCGACAATTAAACTGATTTCAAGGAGCTATAAGAAGATAAGGGGCCTAGCGAGCGAGTTAAGGGTAAGCCGGGTAAGCCAGGTAAGCAGGGTGTGCTGGGTCTGTGCGTTGCATAAACCGGCCCAGTGGTCGGAAAATCGACCGGGAGCTGTTATAATAACCGAAATACAAGTAGAGTTATGATTTATATACCTAATCCCTCTGGCGCCCAGTCTGGCATCGAAAATTTTTTGTTTACTCATGTTCATGCTATCTACTACATATCCAGAGCAAGTATCTCCAGGCGGAAGCCCAGCTGTATATTCCAGCCTCCGAGCTGTACTACTTCCCAAATACATACACCCCACATCCTCCTCCTTCCGTTTCTATGTGCCTCTCTCCGCGGCTTTTCAGCACAAACATTTATCTCGTTCCCTACACGATTCCTCTTGCTCCGAGATTTTACTCCCTGCAGTCCCATCCCCGACCTCCTTCCCTGTAGCAAGTGCGCTGAGTTCTGTGCCTTATCGCAGTTCCACCTCCCATCCTCTACTTTCACTATTATACTCAGTTAGTGTTTAAGTGGCCCTTTATCTGTTACGATATGTCAGATCCTTTACCGCCTACCGATCCCATTCTGCCACTTGCTTTAAAATGGTAGGACAAATGAAATAGAGAAACTTCCTGGTGTGTATCTTAAAGGCTTGTCTGATGGCCGCCGGTGTCACTAACCCTTAACCCACATTAACTTCCTTGGTTCTTGTCTCATCATTTCCACTAGTTTCTCCTCTACCTTGTCGTATTGGATTTTTTTTCAATTTTTTTCTATATAAACACCCATTAGGTACTCTCATTTTGGTAACACGTAAGGGGTTCATGAGGATTGTCGCATGATAGTTCATGCAATGGGCCAGTACGACGGGTTACCCTGTTTTCCATCCCGAGGGTTTTCCTACCATATCCGTACCCATCACTGTTGTGTAAGGACCTAGCCACGTGCTTTCATCTCTAGATGCTTCTGCTGATACCCCTGCATCCTGATCCCATCAGTGTATTCTAACATTCTCTCTGTGTTGAAAGTTTCTCAATTCGGCCACACCGTTTCCAAACTCCACCTCCCTTTTATCCATCGCAGCTCCGTATGCCTCCAGAAGTACCTTTAAGCAGTGGGTTGTAGATTCGGCCACCAGAGGACCTTAGTCGTAGGAAGTTGTCATTCCAGTCTTGAATCTGTGGATAGGGTTCTAGGATCTCCGTCCTTCTTTCTATGGATGTCCTGGCCGTAGATCTTCCCTATTATATTTGTCAGCACGATATGTTACCATGCTGCCCAATCTGTACCCGGTTTTGGCATCATGACCATCTCCAGTTATCTCCATTCATCTTGTGCTAAGATTCCCGATCTATAGTCGTATGCAACTGCCACACTATCCAGGCCCCGCTTTCCTAGTTCTGTGTCGAATCTGTCGATATCTTCAGCAGCCTGCCCTTATGCTGGCTAGCTGTGGAGTGCTGTTGTTCTTGCACCTGCGTAGTGAATTTGTGGCGCTGGTCATTAATAGTCAATTCATTGACGCCAATGCTGGTAAGCCATACAGTATTGGGTTCTCGGGGGGAGGGGACGCCAACTTCTCGTGTACCTAGGCCCAGCCGACGACAGGCTTAAACAAGCACGACACAGACTTTATTTATACGCGCAGGCGCGCTGCCGCGGGATAACCTGTGGGGGAAACTGGGAAGGCGGTTAAGTCCCATACACTGAAGGCACCTCGGGATCACTTGTGTGAGACTTGCTATTCCACGCCCCTGCCCTAAACCCCACAACAGAGAGCCAAGCCCGCTGAGCCAAGCCCGCTCCCCCACACGCTACCCAATCCTTGGCGGAGTCCCAGAAATCCTATAAGTACCCCTCTTCCCCCCTATTCCTTCCTGTCTTCTTCTTCTCTCCTCAGTCCCCAGCTACCTCGCATACAACAGGTCTGCTAACGCCTCGAGCTCCGCGGTATTAAGTTACCGGCTGGCTACCGACTCAGTACCCGAAGAAGCCACCCCGCTTTCAATGGGTCTGCTAACAACTCGTGGTTTACGTTGAGCAAGGATTGGAAGTATGGAATGTAATAAAAATGTTTGTCTGATTGACTAGAAAAGTGGCGTGGAACAAAGTGTAGAGTCCTTGTTATCAAAACACCCAAACAGGTGTTGGAGGTATAGAAGTGGAACTCAGGTTTGCATAAGTAGAACGAACTGAATCTTAATGGAAAGGGGTGTCGTATGGGAATGGAGGAAGAAAGAGTACGGAACCTGCGCTATGAAGTTCATCACCTTGACGTTGGTGCGCAGGCTCCCTATATAAAATAGGGTCTAAGAAGAGCTTCACTTTGTATTTAATCACATTTCTCTGTATTTAATCACATATTTCGCTGAAGGTATCCCACCAAAATCCCATGGTCCCCTTACAGTATTGGGATCGAATGGGAATGAGCACAGTAATTTTTTTTTTAAAGAAAAGCATCCCACCAAAACTTTGTTATCTACGATTATCTATCAACCAGACCGTGATATGCCATATTGACGTGTTTACTTTTCTCCACTACAACCGGACGACGGTAGCTACGATCAACTGCTGTTTGTTAACGTGGGCCGTTGTTTTCCCATTAAGACAGTCAAACACACGGCTGTTAGCAACAGATTCTACGTCGAACAAGCTTAAATGCCTCCCATAACCATTATCCACAAGTAGACTGAGAGAAGGTAAATTTCCTAGAAAATCCATCATGTACTTGTAGTCTGATGTGTCCATCAAGGGCACTCCAGAGGACGATTGTGGCAACTAGTGGCGCCATACCGCCACCCACCGAGACAGCCAAGCGGGGCCGAAATGCAATTGGGATAAGCAAGAGCAGAGACAGCCACTCGCCAGAAGGGGGTATAAGCAACATAGTCCACCATGAATTTAGCGAAGAGGCTTAAAGTGCCAAGGGCGCATTTCATCTGCAACTGGTACATAAGTACTATAATTGGTCACACAATACCATGATCATCGGGAAAAAGAGTTACTTTACGGACGTTCATCTCTCTCCTCCAAGGGTGAGGGAGATGATTTTGCAATGAATACCGGGTGAGGTAAGCTCGAGAGCTGAGCATCAAAGACTGGGGGGACCTCGATCGCCTCATTTGGATTCAGGAGGAGGAGGAGATGTTTTTTTTTTTAAATTTTTTTTAAATACTCATTGCTCCTATTCAATCCCATTAAGGGGACTATGAGGAGCCCCCCGGAAGCCCGGGAGGATTCAGAAGAAGGCAAGTTAATCTGCCAGCTCCACCGCGTGCGAAAATTCAGCGTAAAAACAGAAGACAACCAAAGAAAACGCAGGACCCCCGTGCTATCATTAACTGACTGATGTCAGATGACCCCGGAGGGCCTGACTGAGGTCTGCCTATCGCAACAAATAGTGTAAGGATAAACAACATGTGAAAGTGTCTTGACAAAAGGTGTGAGATACAAAGGTGCGATACAAGGAAATTCGTTATGTGTGTCTGATATTATCCGCCTCTTCAATAAAGGTTCATATACAGGAAGCTGAAAAAGGCCTCAACTGCATCCCAGTCGTCCTCCTCTTCCTCTCTGATACATATGGCTCGATCAATGTCCTCCCACTCCATTACGTTGCCCATGTGTTGTCTTTGAGTGTGGTAGAGAGGGCATTGGAAGGCGATGTGATGTCCATTCCCCGTATGGTGTCCACATTGGCAGGAGCTGGTGGTCATGCGGCAGCCCAGTGGTGGGACGACTATGATAAGTTGGATGAGCCAGTATCCAACTGTTGGAAGAAGGCCTTGGACGCCATTCCATTCCAGACGGTATTGTGGAGGTTTCGCTTTACGACCTCCTGGTTCAGCAGTTTGATCCTTCCATTGACGCACAGCAGGCGGAACTGGAGCTCGAGGCTTGCAAGTGAAACCCCATGGATAAGAAAGGCTTGGGCGTAGTCCCGTTTAGGGGACATATCAATAGGCTTTGCTCCAGAGCCGGTAAGTCCAGTCGGGCCTTAAAGGCAAAGCAATCCGCAGCACCTTTCCCGATTGGTTGAAGAAGCAAGTTAAAGTCCACGCCAGCGAGGAGGACTTCTGGAAGGACGTGGCTGCAAGGGTGAATACTGAGATGATGGACCGTATCGATAAGATGTGTTCATTCTACCAAAGATCGGGACATACGGTCGAAGAGTGCAGGAAGCAGGCGAATGCGAAGGATGCAGGTGGTGGAAAGGCTAATGATAATAAGAAATGCTATTTCTGTGGATTTGATGGCCATGAGATAGATGAGTGTCAAACACTATCGCACTCACAACAACAATTAAACTCCAAACTCGTGTATGAACTCGAGAGTGAAATTATAGTTTAATTGGGTTCTGCTGCATTAGTCATCAGACAAACCAACACAAACACCGCAAAATTCAGAGGACTACCCGACATCGCAAGACCCCCGATTTCAACGTCCATATACCTATCCTCCGATGCGACAAATCTCTTCCAACCCCTCCAACCCCTCCAACCCGACATACGCTACAAGCCGATGTCTAAAAAGCTATAGGCAGTCAGGAGGAGAATGGATGCCCCTGGGATACCATACTGCACGGGCTAGCGGATCATCACGTGCAAGTGGATCATATTTTCGGCTATCTCCGGGAGGTACGAGATCTAGTTACACGACACCCTGAGGCCTCAAACGAGGTGCGCGAAGGCCCTGGGGTAGGGGAAGGGGGTGTATGGGGTATATCTGAACATGCAGGGGCTGGTGTAGCCAGTGTAATGTTGGATAAAATGGAACTTGACGACCCAATAGACACAATATCATCCTCGCTTTCCCAGCCTTCCAGCTCATCCCCGCTCCAACCCATATTCTCCGATCCAGACTCAAACGCACTAAGAAATACAAAAGAAGCCCGCTTACCCTTTCCGCCCTTCTGCTTCGAAGTTTGTGGACCTGCTTTCTTCTTTGAACCTGCCTGGATGGTCTTATTTGCTTGCTTTTCATGCCTTTCACGCTTCTTTCGTTCTGCTTCCTCCCACTCTTTATAAAGCTGCTTCAAAAACTTGCCATCCATAACAGTGCCTCCTCCGCGACCCAACTGCCGTTAATCAGGCTTCGCATTTAGGTTCTGTGCCTCCTTCCACTGGAGAAATGTTGCATGCTCCAGTGCTCGATCCTGATCTGCTACAAGTGCAAACTTTTCCAACTGGTGAATAAGATCCAATAATTCCGCACGAGATAATTCGGAATCTTGAGATCGTAACTGAAGTGTTGCTTGTCGAACCTTTCTATGGATCTCTGCAGTATTTCGGGGGGTTGGAGGCTCAATTGGATCAGGTGGAGGTGCTATAAGGGTACTTCGTTCCTAGCGGAAGAACATACACCGTGTAACCAGGGAGTCAAGAGCTCAAGGGCAGTCACTGGTCGGAGAAATCGACAAAAAGATCGTATCAAGGTTTCTTAGGATGATAAAAAATCTTCGCTTCATTATTTCACAAAAAACCCCTCAATTCTCTCTCTTTTTTCATCCTCTATATCCCCCCCAAAAGGATTGCGTTCACCAACTTTTTTAATGTCATAACAACATCCTCGCTAACGATGAATACTAACAAAACAAGAACTTTTTCCCAGACAGTCTCACCCCAAAATACGTATTCCCTTTTTCACATGTATCAAAACTTTACTAGCATAACGAGAGACATTCTAGAGCCTTCCTTTTCCATTACCCACATATCCTCCGATCGGCTGTCCAAGACCGCATGTTTCCTGCTCGGCTATCAAAGTCCTCATCACATCATTCTTGTACTTGACATCCGAACAAGCCTCGGCTGGTATCTGACACTCGAACAAGGCTGTTCGACTGTCAAATCTTCGTATATCGTATCTGACACTCGAACAAGGCTGTTCGACTGTCAAATCTTCGTATATCGTATCCGACACTCGAACAAGGCTGTTCGACTGTCAAATCTGCGCATATCGTATCCGACACTCGAACAAGGCTGTTCGACTGTCAAATCTGCGCATGTCGTATCTGACACTCGAACAAGCCTGTTCGACTGTCAAAACTTTGTATTGTCGTATCTGACACTCGAACAAGGCTGTTCGACTGTCAAATCTTCGTATTGTCGTATCTGACACTCGAACAAGGCTGTTCGACTGTCAAAACTTCGTATTGTCGTATCTGACACTCGAACAAGGCTGTTCGACTGTCAAATGAACAATATCCCTCCCAACGACACTCAAATAATCTTATTCGAGCGCCAGCATACCCAATTACTTCATTCGACACTCGAACAAGGCTGTTCGAGTGTCAACCCAAAACGAGCAAATTCCTAAAACCAACGCCATATATTCAAATAACTCAAGAATAAAGCTAGCAGAACTAGAAAAACACTAAAAAATCAAAAAAAAAAAAAAAAAAAAAAAAAAAAACTTCTCGCTACCTTCACATCCGACCCCCCTAACAAAAGTTGACATCCCCGTCAATACAACCTTCCTACCTTTTGATGACACCTTCCCAAAAAAAATCATAATCCCAAACACATGCAATGCAGCCAATAAAATCCGGAAAAAAAATAATAAAAAAAAAAAAAAAAAAAAAAAAAAAAATAACCCATATCCCAAAAAAAAACAAATAACAATATACTAGATCCCATATAAAAACAAAAAATAAAAAAGACCCCAAAAAAAAAAACTAAAATAAATCCACTAAAACAAAAGAATTCATTCATCGTCTTCACCCTCACCATCCTCATCATAATCGCTACTAAGAAAAAACTCCGAAGGGAAGAAGGTAAAGGAAGGTGCTTGTGGTCGTATGATAGGAGACACTTCTCTTTTTACCGGTACGACCTTCATTTTCATTCCACTCATGAGTATTCTTAGTCTGTGTATGATCCGCGTAGACATTACCTATACCTCATCCTCCTCCTCATTGTCATCGTGGGTGTTCGGTTGCGTCAAGAGATCTCGGGCCTTGTCCACTATCAGCAAGTCCTACAGCATTTCCGAGTTCATAGCATCAATATCCTCCTGCGTCCAGTGACCCAATAACCTCAGCACTTCAGGATCACAATCCTCCTCCGCAGCTTCTTCAATGCGCATAGTGTTGTACGCAGGAAGCTGTTCGCCAGGAGAGGCTTTCCTTCGTCGCTTTCGGGTTTGGGGTGCTCTTCTTCTTTTTTGTACTGGCCTTTTTCCAGCGGTCCGCGTACCGCATGTGATTAGGGCTGTAGAAGATGCTGCCGGCGCTGATGATACTGCTGCTTCTGCTGCTTCCTGATTTCGGTTCTCCCACTCTCTAGCTTCCGTATTTTCCAGAGTGTTGATAAGATTATCCTGCCCCAATCGTTCGTTGATCGACTTGACTAGTGCTATATATCCAGGATGGTATCTCCTGGCTTGCACCTCTAACACCTCCGGCAAGTCCTCATTTTCTAGCACCTATCTAATGTCCTCCGCCGTCACCCAATCATCTTTCTTCGTTCGTGGTGTTCTCTTTCGAGCCGAGATTTCCACCCTGAACTGTGGAATAATATCTTCGACTAAGTCCATTCTATGATCAAAAGATAACTGTTGCGCTGCGAGGGAACATTGACGCGAGAACTCAACTGATAGCTAAGGTGGGTATAGATCTCCGAAGGTAGTTATCCACTCCAAACCCCAATATTTTTCTGTCGCTAGGTTATAGCTGCGGCGTCTTCTTAGAGCAAGATTATACACCTAGCCTAACCTGGCCAAATTATTTATGTTAACCTCCTCTTTAGCCTTCTCACGGGAAACACCCCATGTTTCTAGTTCTGCGTCTATGGCTTGGTCGAGTAAGGATATTTGAGCTGCTGCCAGCGCTCCAACTCTCTCTCCCGCTTCCCGTGTTAGTCGAGCAATACCCTTAAGGAACCTCCATTAATTTGCTCCTCCAATAATAGACTTGATCACTCCTTCAAACTGGGCATTGACCGTATTTTCACTGGTTAAAATCTCCTTAAATCTTACCTGGAGCTCCCCCTCAGCGATAGTGAGTGGTCGGCTAAGCTCTTGACCAGAGGCACACATAGTGGAGATGGCGAATGGTATGGATGGGGACAAATAACAGCTTGATTGATGGACGAAGATGTAGACTGTCGGTTTTCCTGAAAACGTAAAGGTGTAACTCGCGGTCCTGAGAAGCAGACGGTTATTCTGAAGAGGAGAGGAGAGAAAAGACTCAGCTTCCCTTCTTCCTTCTATATATATTCCATGTCCTCCAACCATCATAAACAGTGGCATACTAAATAAGTCAAAACATACTAAAAACACCTAAAACACAGTTAATCTCAATGCTTAGACTTGCCCTATAATACGTTAAGCAAACTTGTAACACGCTATACAAACTACATCTATTCATTCAAATCCATCTCGGCTTCCCCCTGTGGGTGACCTTGTTCTTCGCAGTCCACCCCTGTTCGCGGATAGAAGCGTTTCAGCCTTTCTCCTGGGTATGGTAGCTTCATGTGGGTACCATCTAACTCTTCTAGCAAGTAGGTACCCCAATCCCTGTGCAGATCTCTAATCCTGTAAGGACCAAGCCAGCGGTTATCAAGTTTCCTCGACCACTGCTTAGTTAATACAGAATTGTACAGAAGGACCAAATCTCCAACATCAAGGTCATCAGCCCTTTATCTTCGGTTGCGATCAAAGAATTCTTTATTCGCCATGCGATTTTTTGCCAATCTGTCTGCAGCTATCTTCAAGTTTTCTTCTTTTCTTTCGAGCTGCTTCGCGTGCGTTGATAATAGCTGTTCTCTAGTATGTATTCAGTTCCAGTCCACCATTGCCCACGTCATTGCAGTTAGCTCCACTGGGAGGACGCAGTCTTGTCTAAACACTAGCGTAAATGGTGGGTATCCGGTCGATGCTTTTGTTGTTATTCTATCAGCCTAAAGAACAAACGGCAGATTTTTTGTCCAATTTTTGCCCAACTTGGCGAGCGCATCCACAATCTGCTGGTGGCCTCTCTCCACTAGCGCATTAGACTATGGGTGGTATGCAGCAATTGCAATGTTAACGATATTGTATTGCTGCAGTATTGTCTGCACTTCGCCTTTGTTCTCAAAACTATTATCACAAACCAACTTTACTAGAGCCCCGAATCTAACTATCCATTCCAGAACGAAGGATGCTACTGTTTTCGCATTTGCCTTCTGAATTGCTTTTGCTTCTACCCAACCGGTGAAATCGTCCCGCATCACTATAATATATCCACATCCAGCATCTCCTAGCATGTGGATAATGTCAAGGCCAACCTTCCTCCACATCGCACTGTACAAGGTAGGGTGTAGTTCTTCATCGTATTGGTTGGGTTTTCTACGTTGATATGGCCCCCATGTCTGAACGTATTGCTTGACGTCATTAAATAAATTTCTCCACTAATATCGAAGTTTGACCTTATTGTATGTGCCGTTCCTCCCGCGATGTCCGCTCTCGTCGTGCAGCTGCTGTAATATATGGTGCTTTTTCTCAGTATCCCAAATAACCCTAGCTGGAGGTAGGTTGTGCTTCATGCGACGATAGAGATAACCTTCTCTCACCAAGAATTTCATGGCATTATGCCTTAACCTTCGGTATTCTTCATCTAAGGTTCGTTTTGGCCTTCGCATTGTGGTAAGGAAGTATACTATCTCCTCGTACCACTCCGCCTCTGTTGCCATAACATGTAGCGGAATCTTGCATTTCGGCAACCCCTCTGAACCACCCAGTTCAGCATAAACGGCATCCAAGTCAGTATCAAGGGTACTATCGAACTCATCAGGATCCATTTCCTCAAGCGAATTTTTTCCCCTTTTTCTTCTTAATAACCCGTCGGGCCCTCCATGCTTTACTCCAGATATATGCTTAACCTCAAAATCGAATAATCGTATCCAAGCAAGCCATCTGTTTATCACCGATCCAGGTAAATCGGAGGCAGGTTGGTTTAGTTGATGCACTAGCGTATTCGCATCAATTTCTACCAAAAATCGTACTCCATATAGATAATTCTGTGTTTTCTTGAGCGCTTTCAGTAAACCACGGCACTCTAATTTCCCTGAATCATAGGTTCATTCAGCTCCTTTCCACACACCATTTTCAAACCTTGCACTCGGCCCTGCTCCGTTCTAGTAGAATAGCCAACTAAGTAGTAACGAACCAACCCCACGTTAAGACGTTGTTCGACTTGGCCTTTTACTCTTTTCTTCCGTAGGT
>ML121716.1:1348-21111 GCA_003788615.2 Terfezia boudieri ATCC MYA-4762
GATACCGCAGGCCTATTGGAGGGAAGTCGATACCGCAGGCCTACTGGAGGGAAGTCGATACCGCAGGCCTAGGATCCACTACGGAGACGACGGAGTGTTTGCAGTGTAACACGGAAAGGCACTACGACCGAGACGGGCAAGGCCCAACGGAGTTCGAGTCGGGTACGGTATCCATAAGTCGGCACTTCACTACACGTGAGCTATTGTTCTTCTTACTTACAGTTAACTTAAAGCTTTACAAATACATGTGTTTTCGATGAAGTCGTGTCCGGTATGCTAGTACTTGGCTTGGGAGCTGGTGTCAGGGGTACAGTGAGCGATCGGTTGAACAAGGTTTAACGGACGTGGTTCCCACGTGGGTGGCTGGTGTTAAGCGTTTGGTGATGGCGAGAAACGGACCGAGGGCTGTTGACTGGGCAGCTAGGACTTTTCCGTCAATTAGGTTGAGTTGTGGCCTCTGTACGTAGCCTCCGTACCTTCACGTCCGTAGCACCCGTTGTCTGCTGAAGGGAGGTCATCCGGACGCCATAGGCTGAAGGGAGGTCTTCCAGACGCCATTGGCTGAAGGGACGTCATCAGGACGCCAATGAGCTGGAAGGAGGTCATCAGGACGCCCGGGTAATCGTCCGGACGCACATCAGCCGGAGGAGGGGCATCCGGACGACAATGATCGGGACGGGGGCATTGATAAGTGGCATATTGCCTCCACGGCACCCAGGGCGTCGGACGCCAATTAGGCAATGTCAAATCGTTCGTGATGTGTATGTTCTTGACATATAAAAATCCATCTCTTTTCCTATGATCCTTCCACTGTATTGTTGAATCATAGTGTTCCTTCCAGATTGGACATAGCTTTATACATGCTTGGTATACTGTATTCATTCCTTCTCCTTAGTCCAACTACTGTATGATGAAGTAGTCCTTGTTGTCTTCCTAACCATCACTGATATACTTATTATCGATAAGCTTGTTGAGAGTTAGCTCGATACAATGGTTAAAGTTATAGATAGTAGGCTTCTTCTTCTCACAGGTGGTGGCATTGTGGCCTAGGAGTTTACAAAAGTCATAGCATTGCCTGGGACCTTTGTATTTTGGTATGGGAATGAGAATTGGTCGTTCGTTAATTGTTGCTCACTTTTGTGAACGAGTGGTGACTGCTGTAGTTTTGATCTAGATTGTATTGTTGCTACTCGCTACTGGAGGTTGTAGAGAATTCCATGGTTGTTGAGGTATGATCGGTGCATTTTTTAGAGCTTCCTCTAGTTGGCGGTAGGTCATGACCCCATTAGAAGTATGGAAAAGCTTGACTGGTATAGGTTGAGGAGGAGGTGGAGATGGTACTACTATAGTACCTTTGGACTCTAGTTTTTGCTTAGCTATTTAAATATAGTCCTGAGGTGTTCCTTCCTCTTTATAAGAACTATATCCAGGAAGATACAAGTCAAGCTACCATGTCCCTCCTCTCCGCAAATAGCATACTTGGTAATAGAAAAATATCTATTGCTCATTTGGTGAGAGCTTCCATGTGCTGGACAGTCGTAGTCCTTACAGTAAGACTAATGTTCTTTGCAATTTTGTAGATAGTGCTCGAGAGCAGCATCTAATCTGAATGCTGTTTCGACTTCAATTTCAGAGGTAAAGATATCTGGTGCCAATTTCTCTGCTTTTGCTTTCCCCTTAGATGCTTCTTCGAGTTGTTCCTTGGTAAGAGGAACAAATCTAAGTCTAAAAACTATTAGAGGCTTGCGTTCTGATTTAGGTATTCAATTATACCCTTCATATATCTGTTCTGGAATTTCCATGAGGACCTCTGCTTCCAAAGGAAAGTTCTCATCCTTCATGATGTCATAATCGGTTTCCTCAGTTTCTGTCTGGTCCTCATTTTTAAGGTTGGGGCAAGATTTGTGGTGTTCTGCCACTTTAGTTCTCCCAGGACACTTGTTGTAGTCACAGTTGATGTGCTTGAAGTTGATAGCTCCATGAGAAACCATTTTCTCTGGAATAATAAGCTTTTCTTATAGAGTACTTTTCCGAGAAGTAGTTATAGTATTAGTATAAATATGAGGAGGAGAGGTAATGTTGAGAGGATTGATATTGGTAGAGATGTACTCGTCCTCAGTAGTGGGAATATCCTGATATTTATACTTTCTAGATAGAGCATCTGCTATCAAATTTTCCTTTCCTATGGTATGCTAGATAGTACAGTCAAATTCCATTAGATAATCTTGCCATCATGTGAGCTTCTGACCAGATGCTGCTTGAGTGTGGAATGTAACCAATGGCTTGTGATTGGTTAGGATTGTAAATTTGTGACCTCTCAACTAAGCCTCGAAAAATTTTAATGAGTCAATAATTGCCAACAATTCTTTTTGGAAGGTAGGATAATTTAATTGAGCTGGATTAAATTTTCCAGAGTGGGAACAAGATGGTCTGATTTGATTTAATGGTCCTTGGCCGATCCAAGATTCCAATCCTATATAACTTGCATCACAAACTAAATATTTTGGATTAGTCGACTCATTGTTCCAGGGTTTTAAAACATGTGGGAAATTGACAAGTTCCTTTAGTTTTTCAAACACTATATTATGAGTGTCTGTCCATTTCCATTTCTTTATTTCTCTTTGTAGCTCTGACAACATACTTATGTATGAAGCTAGATCTGGAATAAAACGACTTAGATAATTGATGATTTCTAGAAAACCTCTTAAATCTCGTTTTCTTTTTGGAGTTGGAAATGTCAATATAATGGTTCTTTTCTTTGGATCTGCATGAAGTCCATCTGTGGTCAGTACGTAACCTAGAATTTCCAATTTAGGTATAAAAAATTGGTACTTGGTTTCCTTGAGATAGAACTTCTTATCCTGTAGATATTGTAGAACCTTCTTGAGAACTTCTACATGTTCCTCATACATCTTGGTGAAGATTATGATATTATTAATATAAATTATTATATCTTTATAAATCATATCTTTGAATATTTTATTCATAACTTTGACCATAGTAGCTAGTGCATTCTGGTCTCCTTGTTGCATAACTCTACTTCTGTAGTACCCTCGGTGGGTTAGAAAAGTTGAATGCTTCTCTGATTCCTCATCATTTCTGACGTTAAAAAATCCATTTGCGAAATTTATTTTTGACTAAAAGGATTTCTCCGTTACTAGTTCAATAAATTCATTTATATCAGGTAAGAGTGTATAGTCAGGTTCCACTGCTAGATTCCGGTCTCGATAGTCATTGACAAATCTGACTTCTTTTGGTTTATCTCTTTTAGGTATAGTGAATAAAACTACTACGTTGGTATTATTCTTGACTCAGTAAATTCGTCCTATTTTCTCTTTGTCAGTGATTTTATCGTTAATTTGCTGTGTAAATTAATATCCTGATGGTCTACATTTTGGTAACTATATCGCTCCAGGTTTAGGTCTGATAGTATAGTTGACCTTTCTTAAGGGCAGTAAATTCCATGGTATTTCTTTGAAAAATAATTTGGGAAATTCCATTACTGGATTAAATTACTTCTCTATGGATGAAACGGCTGTTGAAAAGCTCCTTTCATTATTGGTATCTTCTGCATCACTGATATTTTTCCAATTTTCTGGTTCACTATAATCTGTAACTAATTTACATGATACTTCTAGGTATGCTGATCTTATACTATATTCTATAGTGCTAGATTTCTTCCGGGTACTTAATGCCAACCTAGGAATATCTTCCGGTTGGAGAGTATAATAAGAAAGCTTATTGTCTTATATTTCATATCATGTATTCCTATTATCTACTTATATCATGTATATTTGCTACATCTGTATTTTCTATATTTATGGCATTATTATGTAACTAGTATTCACGGTCGAAGGACTAGACTTCGACTACCCTCAGCAACTGCTGGATTTGATAGTTCAACTTTTGCCACAGTAAATTCCATGGAACTTGGCATTTCGACACCCTCTAGGGCTCCATACCCTCCTATATGGCATACCCTCCTCGGAAGGTGTACTAACCATCATTATGTATTTACTTAGTCATTAGGGTCTCTGAACAACTATATATAGGCCGTTGGATCCCCTCTGGAATTCATCAGTCTTCAGACAACTCGAACCACAATGATCAGATAGATAGCATAATTACAACTGAAGATTACACTTATTATATTATTGTTCCTTATGGAACACCCCTCTTAGTAATCAATCTACCCTTCTGAGGCAATCCCTCAGCAGAACCGGTATACCCAAATATCTGTCCCCAAGTGGATATAGATTGTATAAACGGTACCGAATGACTACTATCTAGTATCATTCATTATATTAATGAAATATTCAAAGATCTGATTTATAAAGATATAATAATTTATATTGATAATATTATAATTTTCACTAAGACATATGAGGAACATGTAGAAGTTCTCAAGAAGGTTCTACAACGTTTACAGAATAGGAAGTTCTATCTCAAAGAAACTAAGTGCCAATCTTTCACACCTAAATTGAAAATTTTGGGTCATATATTGATAGCAGATGGACTTCATGCAGATCTAAAGAAAAGAACCATCATATTGACATTTTCAACTTCAAAAAGAAAATGAAATTTAAGAGGTTTTTTAGGAATCATTAATTATCTAAGTCATTTTATTCCAGATTTAGCTTCATATGTAAGTACCTTGTTAAAACTACAGGGAGAAATGAAGAAATGGGAATGGACAGACACTCATATTACAGTGTTTGAAAAACTAAAGGAACTTGTGAATTCCCTACATGTTTTGAAACCCTAGAACAATAAGTCGACTGATCTGAAATATTTAGTTTATGACATAAGTGATGTAGGATTAGGATCTTGGATCGGCCAAGGACTATTGAATCAAATTAGACCATCTTATTTCTACTCTCAAAAATTTAATCCAGCTTAATTAAATTATCCCACCTTCCAAAAGGAATTGTTGGCAATTATTAACACATTAAAATTTTTTGAGGCTCAGCTGAGAGGTCATAAATTTACAATCCTAACTGATTATAAACTATTGGTTATATTTCATATTCAAGCACTGTCTAGCCAGAAGCTTAGACGATGGCAAGATTATCTAATGGAATTTGACTGTACTATCCAGCACACGATAGGAAAGGAAAATTTGATAGCAGATACTCTATCCAGAAAGTATAAATATTAGGATATTCCCACTACTGGGGATGACTATATCTCCACCAACATCGATCCTCCTAACATTACCTATCCTCCTCATATTTATACAAATACAATAACTACCTCTTAGAAAGTTACTCTACAAGAAAGAATCATTATTCCAGACAAAATAGTATCTCGTGGAGCTATCAATTTCAAGCATGTCAACTGCGACTACAACAAATGCCGTAGAAGATCGGAAGTGGCAGGACACCACTACGCTTGCCCCTACCTCGACGATGATGACTAGACCAAGACTGAGGAAACTGATTATGACATCGTAAAGGATGAGAACTCATCTTCAGAAGAAGAAGCTCTTACAGAAATTCTAGAAGAAATATTTGAACGGTATGATCGAATACCTAAACTAGAACGCAAGCCTCTAACAGTTCTTGGACTTAGATTTGTTCCTCTTACTAAAGAACAACTCGAAGAAGTATCTAAGGGGAAAGTAAAAGCAGAAGCACTTGCACTAGATATCTCCACCCCCAAAATCGAAATCGAAACAGCATTTAGATTAGATGCTACTCTCGAGCACTATCTATAACATCGCAAGAAACATTGGTCTTACTGTAAGGACTACTACTGTCCAGCACATGGAAGCTCTCACCAAATGAGCAATAAATATTTTTCTATCACCAAGTATGCTATTTACGGAGAAGAGGGACATGGTAGCTTGACCTGTATCTTCCTGGATACAGTTCTTATAAAGACGAAGGAATACCTTAGGACTGTAGTTAAACAGCTAAGTGACAAACTAGAGTCCAAAGGTGCTATAGTAGTACCACCTCTACCTCTACTTCAACCTATACCAGTCAAGCTTTTTCATACCTCTAATGGAGTAATAGCCTACTACCAACTAGAAGAAGCTCTCAAGAATACACTGATCACACCTTAACAACCATGGAACTTTCTACAACCTCCAGTAGTGGGTAGCAGCAATGCTATCCAGATTGAAACTGCAGCAGTCACCACTCATTCCCAAAAGTGAGCAGCAATCGACGAACAACTAATCTTCATTCCCATGCTAAAATACAAAGATCCCAGGCAATGCTGTGATTTTTGTAAACTCTTAGAACATAACACCGCCACATGTGAGAAAAAGAAGCCTACTATCTATGACTTCAACCATTGTATTGAGCTAACTCTCAACAAGCTTATCGATGACAAGCACATTACCGATGGTTGGGAAGATAATAAGAACTACTTCATCATTCAGTGGTTGGACCAGGGAGTAGGAATGAAGACAGCATACCAAGCATGTATGAAGGGATGTCCAATCTGGAAGGAACACTGTAATTCAGCAGTCCAGCAAAAGGATCATAGAAAAAAAGACGGATTTTTGTATGTCAAGAACATACAGGGACAATGGAGATTAGTCTTACCAAGTACTTTCAATATCAAAGATAAGAACTATCTTGAACTAGTGATAAGTGAAGTACATGAAGCAATAGCTCATGGTGGAATCGAAAAAACTATAAGATACCTTACTGACCAATATCAATATCAGTCCTTTGCAGAAGTAGTTAAGGACTATATCAGAAGTTGTGATACTTGTCAATGGACAAAGTATTCAAACAAAGCACCTTTTAGGCACATAACGCTATTACATGTACCAGAGAGACTTTGGACAGATATATCAATAGATTTTCTTAAGTTAGCACCTGTTTTTACCAAGTGTTCTATCCTATATCCAAATATTCCTGTTAAAGAAGATCATATTGTTTGTATTTCTCGACTTTGGACAATTGTCGATAGACAATCAGGATTCAAATTTCTTATTCCTATTTCAGACAATTTCACAGCAGAATAATGTACTGCTACCTTTGAGACTCATGTAGTCTAGATTATGGGATATCCTTTTTGTATTGTTTTTGATTGCGACAATCTTTTTATATCAACTCACTTTCAGGATTAGACAAGGAATAAAGAAATCAAATTGGAACTATCTACTGCATACTACCCCCATGTAGACAGACAATCTGAAATCGTTGACAAAGAAATCTTGCAAGTAGCAAAAGCATGTAAGATCAAAGGATTTGATTGGCTACAGAAATTACCAGAGATATAGTTAAGACTTAACTCTAAGTATAATGCCCCCAAGAAAAATAGTCCTTTTCTTACAGGATCAGGATTTAATGTATACTATGGAGTATTGATATTACCATATCCTATCAATACTTATAATTCAGCAACCGAACATTATTGTTACAACACCATTATCTCCACTACTTACATCGTCGTAATTTCGTAGTTGTTCATCACTTAGCCTATTCACTTAGCTTGTTGTTTACTTAACTTATTGTTCGGTTAGCTTGTTCTTCGCTTAGCTTGGGAGAAAGCCTCAATATATTATTACTATGGCTCGAGTATCTTGATGTAATGAATGATACTAGACAGTAGTCATTCGGTACCATTTATACAATCTATATCTGCCTGGGGACGGATATTTGTGTATGCTAGTTCTGCTGAGGGATTGCCTCAGAAGGGTAGGTTGATTACTAAGAGGGGTGTTCCGTAAGGAACAAGAATATAACAGGTGTAATCTTCGGTTGTAATTATGCTATCTATCTGATCGCTGCTGTTCGGGTTGTCTGAAGACTGATGGATTCCAGAGGGGATCCAGCGGCCTTTATATAGCTGTTCAGAGACCCTAATAACTAAGGAAATACATAACGATGGTTGGCACACTTCCAGAGGAGGGTATGCCATACTGGAGGGTGTGGAGCCCAAGAAGGTGTCTATGAAACGGCAAGTTCCATGGAATTTACCATAGCAAATTCCATGGCAGTTGAACTACCGAATCCGGCAGTTGCTGAAGATGGACGAAGGCTAGCCCTTCGACCGTGAATGCTAGTTACGTAATAATGCAAAAAATATAGAAAATACATGTTATGAAATACAAGATAATAAGCTTCCTTATTACACTTCCCCATTTAGAAGGATTTACTATATTTATAGTTTATTCTTCTGCCATTCTCACTTCCATTCTTGCCAGAATTTTATACATCTTGAGTATATTGGCGTTGGTGTGTATTTCGGTAGGGTTCGTATGATTTAGGACTCGATCTCATTCTTATTGTATGAGAGCTCGAGTTTCATCTCTAGCACGAGGTCCTTGTCTTCCTCTTACTATTCGACGTCTCTTGAATGTATCTTCTAAGCTTCCGGTTGTCCAAAAGTCTTGAAGAATCTCTTAAGTGATATCCTTGGCGCTAACCCAAGAATCATGCTTAGGAGAGTACCCGAGCCATCTAAACTTATATTGAGTTTACTAGTACATAGTGCCGTTCTAAATTCTAATACTTTCTCAACTTCATAACGATCATCTTTTACAGGTCCAGGTTCTTTGGATTGTCTGTTTGGAAATTTAGATGGATTATTATTTCGATAAAGTTTCAGCTTGCTGATATGGAAAGTATTATATATGAGATTAAGGTTTGGTTGACTTGATAAATCGAGGCTATAGTTGTTTCGTTTCCAATTAGTTGATATAATAGGAAAGGGACCTAGCCAGCGTGGCTTAAGTTTGTTTGAGACATTCAATAAGTTGATATTTTCTGAGGATAATATGACTTGTTGACCAACATTAAATTTAGTCATCATGGGTACTGGTTTATTGGCTTGAGATCCTTGAGTCTTCTTGGCATCATAGAGATTTTGAGATATATTAATATGACGTTCATTTGCTGCTTTATAGGTATTGATAGGATATGGTAATATCGATACTTCGTGGTATACATTAAATCCTAAAAATATAAGGAAAGGACTATTTTTTCTAGCGGCATTAGACTTAGAGTTGAGTTTCAACTGTATCTCTGGTAATTTCTGTAGCCAGTCAAATTCTTCGATCTTACATGCTCTTGCTACTTGCAAGATTTCCGTGTTAATGATTTCAGATTGTCTATCTGCATGAGGGTGGTACGCAGTAGATGGTTCCAATTTGATTCCTTTATTCCTTGCCCAATCCTTAAAGTGAGTTGACATGAAAAAAGTGTCTCGATCAAAAACAATACAAAAAGGATATCCCATAATTGGGACTATATGAGTCTCAAAGATAGCAGTACATTGTTCTGCTGTGAACTTTTCTGAAATAGGAATAAGAAATTTGAATCCTGATTGTCTATTAACAATTGTCCAAAGTCGAGAAATACAAATAATATAATCTTCTTCAATAGGAATATTCGGATACAGGATAGAACACTTAGTAAAAACCGGTGCTAACTTAAGAAAATCCATTGATATATCCGTCCATGGTCTCTCTGGTACATGTAAAGGCATTACTTGCCTGAGAGGTTCTCTATTGGAATACTTTGTCCATTGACAAGTATCACAACTGCTGACATAGTTCTTAACTGCTTCTGCAAAGGACTGATATTGATATCGGTCAGTAAGGTATCTCATGGTTTTTTCGATTCCACCATGAGCTATTGCTTCATATGCTTCATTTATCACTAGTTCGAGATAGTTCTTACCTTCGATATTGAAAGTACTAGGTAAGACTAATCTCCATTGTCCCTATATATTCTTGACATACAAAAATCCATCTCTTTTCCTATGATCCTTCCACTTCACTGGTGAATCATAGTGTTTCTTCCAAATTGGATATACCTTCATACACGCTTGGTATGCTGCCTTCATTCCTTCTCCTTGGTCTATCCACTGAATAATGAAGTAGTCCTTGTCGTCTTCCCATCCATCACTGACGTGCTTGTTGTCGATAAGCTTGTTGAGAGTTGGCTCAATACGATGGTTGAAATTATGGATAGTAGGCTTCTTCTTTTCACAAGTGGCGGAGTTGTGTCCTAGGAGTTTGCAAAAGTCACAGCATTGCCTGGGACCTTTGTATTTCGGCATGGGAATAAGAATTGGTCATTCCTCAATTGCTACTCACTTTTGGGAACGAGTGGTGACTGCTGCAGTTTCGATCTGGATTGCATTGCTGCCGCTCGCTACTGGAGGTTGTGGAGGATTCCACGGTTGCTGAGGTGCGATTGGTGCATTTTTGAGACCTTCCTCTATTTGGCAGTAGGTCATTACCCTATTTGATGTTTGGAAAAGCTCAACTGGTGTAGGTTGAGGAGGAGGTGGAGGTGGTACTATTACAGCACCTTTGGACTCTAGTTTGTTACTTAGCTGTTTAACTATAGTCCTAAGGTGTTACTTCCTCTTTATAAGAACTGTATCCAGGAAGATACAGGTCAAACTCCCATGTCCCTCTTCTTCGCAAATAGCACAAGTGGTGATAGAAAAATATCTATTGCTCATTTGGTGAGAGCTTCCATGTGCTAGACAATAATAGTCCTTGTAGTAAGACCAATGTTCCTTGTAATGTTGTAGATAGTGCACGAGAGCAGCATCTAATCTGAATTCTATTTCGATTTCGATTTCGGAGGTAAAGATATCTGGTACTATTGCCTCCACTTTTGCTTTCCCCTTGGATATTTCTTCGAGTTGTTCCTTGGTAAGAGGAACAAATCTAAGTCCAAGCACTGTTAGAGGTTTGCGTTCTGGTTTGGGTACTCGATCATACCCTTTAAATATCTCTTCTGGAATTTCCGTGAGGGCCTCTTCTTCTGAAGAACAGTCCTCCTCCTTCATGATGTCATACTCGGTATCCTCGGTTTCTGTCTAGTTCTCATCGTCGAGGTAGGGACAAGAGTAGTAGTGTCCTGCCATTTCCGATCTTCTACGACATTTGTTGTAGTCGCAGTCGACATGCTTAAAATTGATAGCTCTACGAGAAACCATTTTCTCTGGAATAATAAGTCTTTCTTGTAGAGTAACTTTTCGAGAGGTAGTTATAGCGTTGGTATAAATATGAGGAGGATAGGTAATGTTCGGAGGATCGATATTGGTGGAGATATAATCGTCCTTAGTAGTGGGAATATCTTGATATTTATACTTTCTGGATAGAGCGTCTGCTATCAAATTTTCCTTTCCTGCGGTATGCTGGATAGTACAGTCAAATTCCATTAGATAATCTTGCCATCGTCTAAGCTTCTGGCTAGACGGTGCTTGAGTATGGAATGTAACCAAGGGTTTGTGATCGGTAAGGATTATAAATTTGTAACCTCTCAGCTGAGCCTCGAAAAATTTTAATGAGTCAATAATTGCCAACAATTCCTTTTAGAAGGTGGGATAATTTAATTGAGCTGGATTAAATTTTCGAGAGTGAAAACAAGATAGTCTGATTTGATTTAATGGTCCTTGCCCGATCCAAGATCCCAATCCTACATCACTTGCATCACAAACTAAATATTTTGGATCAGTAGACTCATTGTTCCAGGGTTTTAAAACATGTGGGGAATTTAGAGTTCCTTTAGTTTTTCAAATGCTGTATTATAAGTATCTGTCCATTCCCATTTCCTCGTTTCTCCTTGTAGCTCTGACAACCTACTTTCATATGAAGCTAAATCTGGAATAAAATGACTTAGATAATTGACAATTCCTAGAAAACCTCTTAAATCATGTTTTCTCTTTGGAGTTGGAAATGTCAATATAGTGGTTCTTTTCTTTGGATCTGCATGAAGTCCATCTGCGGTCAGTACATGACCTAGAATCTCCAATTTTGTCGTGAAAAATTGGCACTTGGTTTCTTTGAGATAGAACTTCTCATCCTGTAGACATTGTAGAACCTTCTTGAGAACTTCTACATACTCCTCATACGTCTTAGTGAAGATTATGATATCATCAATATAAATTATTATATCTTTATAAATCATATCTTTGAATATTTCATTCATAACTCTGACCATAGTAGCTGGTGCATTCTAGTCTCCCTATTGTATAACTCTACTTCGGTAGTACCCTCGGTGAGTTAGGAAAGTAGAATGCTTCTCTGATTCCTCATCATTTCTGACATTAAAAAATCCGTCTGCTACATCTATTTTTGACCAAAAGGATTTTCCCGCTACTAGTTCAATAAATTCATTTATATCTGGTAGGGGTGTATGGTCAGGTTCCACTGCTAAATTCCAGTCTCGACAGTTATTGACAAATCTGGCTTCTTCCGGTTTATCTCTTTTAGGTATAGTGAACATAACTACCGCATTGGTGTTATTCTCGACTCAGTAGATTCGTCCTGTTTTCTCTTCCTCAGTAATTTTATCGTTGATTTGCTGTGTAAATCGATGTCCTGATGGTCTCCATTTTGGTAACCATGTGGCTCCAGGCTTGGGTCGGATGGTGTGGTTGACCTTCCTTAGGAGCGGTAAATCCCACGGTATTTCCTTGGGAAATAATTTGGGAAATTCCATTACTGGATTAAATTGCTTCTCTATGGATGAAACGGCTATTGAAAAACCCCTTTCATTATCGGTATCTCCCGCATCACTGATATTTTCCCAATTTTCTGGTTCACTATAATCTGTAACTGATTCATATGATACTTCTAGGTATGCTGATCTTAAACCATGTTCCATGGCCCTGGATTTCTTCCATGTGCTCAATGCAAACCTAGGAATATCTTCCAGTTGGATAGTAACTGGTTCCTGGTGTGCAGGAATAATAGTACGGACCTTGGAAAGCACTAGCTCTCCCAATATCATGTCCCATTTTGATAAGTGCATTACATAGAAAGTACATTCTTCTACATATCCTATCCAATCCAACATTATTGTACACGATTTTTCAATGGTTGCTTTGGAGCCTTTGATAGCTGTACCCAAAGATACCTTCTCAATATTCTTAGTAGGAATATTGTACAAGTGTATGAACTGAGAATTAATTAGGTCTCCTGCCTTCGTTTGGAGGTCTACCAATGCTAGCATGGGGTGTCCATTTGCTCTAACAAAAACTTTATTGTAGTCCAGGGTCTGGGCTGACAAGGGTCGTTCCTTGTTTTTATCCTTGCTGATTTTCGATACAAGTAGGCTTAAATCCTGTGCTACAGTACACATAGGTACTTTATTTTGATGCTTCCTGTAATCCTTGTAGGAATGACTAGGGTTCCAACACCATAAATATTTTTTATCCCTGATCAGTTGTGTAACGTGGCGTGAGGGGCTGAGGGGCCAAGGGGTACGAACGAGGCAGAAGGCCAAAGCGAGGCAGGGGCAAGAGCAGAGCAGAGGTAGGGGGAGAGCTGGCGAGGCAGAAGACGAAGGCGGAGGCGGAGGTGGAGGTGAGGACAGAGGCCAAGGCAAGGCAAAGTAAAGGCAGAGTCGAAGGCGAGGACAAAGGCGAGGGCGGAGGCGAGGACAAAGGCAAAGGCAAGGCAAGGCAAGGCAAGGTGCACGAGGAAGGTATACCAGCGTGGAGAGAGAAGCAAGGTCCTGTATTATATACAAGAGGTTGGATAGGGATCCAATAAGAGGGCGAAGAGAGCAAGCTATATATACAGGCTTCCTTCCTGGCCAAGGCCATTGGAAGGAATTAGGTTCTTGAGACCCCTTATCTCAGGAGCCAAGATAACAATGCTATCACCTGAGTTCGTAGATGATGCCAGAAGGAATAATGAATAATAACAACGAGGTCAGACTAGGCTGGGAAGGGACAGTTGTGACACTATCCCCCCTTTAGGCTTGGAACCCCAGTGATGAAAGGCAAGGCGAAAGACAAGGCGGAAAACAAACAAAGGCAAGGCGAAAGGCAAGGCGAAAAACAAACAAAACAGGTGAGTGAAACCAATAACCAATAACCCAACCCTAACGCCGGAGGCAGGTAAAACAACAACAACAACAACAACAATAATAACAACAATAATACAACAACAACAAAATCCAGGCCATAATTCCAAATATCAAAAAAACACATAAAAGGCACACTCCACGACTCTGGGCGAGTAAGGATAAGGCAGGGCATTATTCCGTGGGCCGAGGCTTCCGTAGATAACGTTGGTGGAACAGGTTGACCAGGTCCTGTGCATTTTCCAGGTCCTCTGTGGGTTGCCAGGTGGTTTCCTCATCCCCCAGCCATTTAACCTTGTACTGCAGATGCCCATACCTCTTCCGCGAGTCCAGTACTTCCTCCATCTCCTATTCTTCTTCACCTTCGATAACCACGGGAGGCAGTGGAGGGTGTTTCTGTCCTGGAAGAGGGTCCTCCGCAGCAGGCTCGATCTCACAGACATGGACACTAGGTGGCGTTTGATGTCTTTGGGGAACCTCAGGCGGTAGGCATGAGTGCCCACAGCGGCCAACACCTCAAATGGACCCAGGAACTTATGGTCGAGCTTGCAGGAGGGCCGTTCTGTTCGGAAGTGCCAGCTGGAGAGCCATACCTTATCGCCTAGCTGATATCTGGAGGCCCGCAACCGTAATCCGTTGGCATACTCGGCTTGCCTGGCCTGCACATATCCCAGCTCAGCTTTCAGGGTGGAGTGGAGCTCGGCAATTCCAGCTGCGAACTCCTTGGCCGGGGTATCATTTTTGGCTTTTTGTAGGGGCGCCAGGGCATCCACGAACTGGGGGTGCTAACCATAATTGGCCAGGAAGGGGGAGGTTTTTAAGGATTCCGAGAACTGGTTGTTGGCGGTGAATTCGCAGGTAGCTAGCAATGAAACCCAGTTATCCTGCTGGTAATTGGCAAAGGCCCGCAGATATTGCTCTATAATGGCATTCATCCTCTCCGATTGGCCATTCGCATCAGCAACGTGTTTATTTGCACTAGGAGCACCAGGTGCACCTGGTGCTCTATTGCAGAACTCAGCCTTGTGACGCACTTTCATTCTGGGTTCCCTTCCTGGTGCACCTCTGGTGCTTCCAACGTCCTGAACTACCGTGTTACTTGTACACTATTCCCACCACTGTATCTTCGCATACTTCTTTCCCTGCGACACCCCAGCATTATCCGCTCTGCTAACTTTCCAATCCAACATTGTGAGTTCCCAACATTCCTCGTCGGCCTTACTTCTCTTCTACTCCCACTCCTGTCTGTTGACTTTGCTAGCACACGCTTACCCTCTACATTCTCCTGCATTCACCTGACCTATTCTCCTCTTTATACCGTTGTCGCTCCCATATCTCGCCGTCCCAACTCAATATGCTCACAATCCGCTCTCTGAAGTTACTCCTCCTATCCTACGTCTTCCTGGCTTTGACCTTCTCCCTATTGTCTTTCTGGTGTTTTCAATCCAACACATCGCGTTTCTAAGTTCCCCTTCCAACAATTCTCCTTCTCACGTTTTTAACACGACATATCGTGTTTCTAAGTTCCCCTTCCTAACAATTGCTCTTCTGATGTTTGTTATTCAATTTATCTTCTTCCTAAATCGATCACTCATTCTTTTCTATTTGTATGACCAAAAAACATATTTCGACCCTCATTGCCATACCTATAAACGAGTACCAAATGAAATCCAACGCAATGCGTCCTCCCCTCTCTCAAACGATTATACCCAGATTCCAGTCCCAAATGACACAATTAATAAAAAACATGGTGAGAGAAACAAGTAGAGACAGAGAGAAACATGCGGAGAGAAACACGGAGTAACTAGCGAGCGACAAGAAAGAGAACCACAAGCGAGCGACAAGAAAGAGAACCACAAGCGAGCGACAATAAACCACACAAAAAAAAAAAACCAATAACCATACGGAGACAGAACAAACTGGGAACTGATCTTCCTCCCCCTACTATATCCGTTTCCAGTCCCTATCCGACGTCTTCAGTTACTCCGTATCCTGTCCGTCGAAATTAATATCCAAATCCCCACTCCCGCTGTCCAAATCTCCGCCCTCTTCGTCTATATCTCCACTCTCCTCCAGTTCATTATCAATACTTGGGTCCAATGGCCCTGCCAACTCTACGGAAGAATCTCTCAATTGGCTCCCTTCACGACGGCGTTTATGTGCTGGCACCCTCAATCTGTCGTATGAGTGCTCTAGCTCCTTTCTCAATTCCACCTCATATTGGGCTTCATCTTCGACCTGTGGTGCGTCAACGGATTCTATTTCTACAATCCTTACTTGAGCTGCAATTCGATGCGCCAGGTCAGCCTTTATGTTATTCACAATAAGCTCTTGTATTGCTTTTAGATGTATCTCCCATGTATTCTTAAGTCTCTCATATGTGCCTGTTTCAAGTTAGTCATTTTCCAACGCAGTGAGTCCTTTCGCTCCTCATGATAGGTGGTTCATAACTTATACCAGGCAGTCTCATATTTAAACTCTTGCATCACTGGAGCAATCTCCCCCTTCCTCCACGCCTTCAAACTATGACGCATAGCTGATACTACAAAGCATATGAAAACACCGTTTACCTTATTTAGGAAATCTGGGTCCCTATTCCCCTGCATTTTTGGGCCCTTGAAATACCGCTGATATATAATCGCAACGATCTCCTCGGCGCGGAAGCGACCCTTGAGTTCCTTTTCGACTATTAGCGTTGGATCTTGGACTATAAGGCTACCTGTACTAGGGTCTGCAACTCCATCAACTTACACTGCGACTGCTTTGCCTGCAGATGAATCGATCCCCATCCAGCAAGTACTCAACCTGGGTCTTCATGCTCTCCTTTGATAACCGGCCAATATCATACACCTTCGTGATGCTGGCCCGACATTCAAATATTAGATGTGATCTTGTTCGGGATTGAACAGCTTTAAGCTGTTCCCAATTAGCAAGCCGACGCTGCAAAACGGATTTGGTACCATACAAAGGTATCGACCTCCTTTACTCGTTCTACATAGCATAGCTCCGTTTGGGCTTTGAACCAAGCATGCTATATCAGCAGGAGTATTTCCCCAGGTATTAACAGCGGTTTTTTGTATAATGTGTATTTTGTCACAATCTTTTTTGCGGTACTAGCAAAGGGTTGCAAAACGCTGGGAATCGCCGAAAATGCTCACTGCCTTTTCCAAAGCCTGGCGCGAGCACAGCAGCGTCAACGATTGTTTCCTCGTCTGAATCGGAATCTGAATCGGAATCGGAATCAGATTCGGATTCGGATTCATTTCTGTCATCCTACATTGGAATTAGCTTACAATCTAGCCAAAATATTACAATCTACATACCTCTTCATTGAACAAGATTTCATTCCTGAATACACCCCCAGTTTCAATTCTTGGCCGTGGTGCAATAACAGGAGCTATTGCTTGGGAGGCCTTGCGTTTACGGCTTGCTTGCCCTGCTGGGTCCATGATGGCGTTCATCCTCTCTGATTGGCCGTCCGTCTGGGGGTGATATGCTGTCGACAGATGTACTTTGATCCCTAGAAGCTCACAGAAGGCTCTCCAAAAGTCCGAGGTGAACTGAGGGCCACGGTCAGACACAATGGATTCGGGGAGTCTGTGGTACCGGAACACGTTGTTGAGGTAGAGGTTGGCCAACTCCTGAGTAGAACAGGTATCTCGACAAGGTATGACATGCCTCATCTTCGTCAGCCGATCCACCACCATCAAGATGGCATTAAATCCCGAGTCTTCCGGCAATCCCGTCACGAAATCCATGGTCAGGTGCAGCCACGGCCGATCCGGGATATCCAGGGGCTTCAGAGTGCCATATGGGGTATGGCGGATAGGCTTGGCACGTTTGCTCACATGGCAATTCCATATGTACCGCTCCATGTCCTTCCGCTGGTCAATCCAAGTATACTCCCTGCCCAGAAGCTCTAACGTCTTGGCTACTCCAGGGTGACCTGCCACCAGGCCGTCGTGGTGTTCCTTGATCAATCGAAGGCGCAGCTCTCCTTCCGGCACATACAGCCGTTCGAGGTCGGGGGAGGGGCAGACGACGAGGGTGGGGCAGACGACGAGGGAGGAGCAGACGACGAGGGAGGGGCAGACGACGACGGAGGGGCAGACGACGAGGGAGGAGCAGACGACGAGGGAGGAGCAGACGACGACGGAGGGGTAGACGACGAGGGCGGGGCAGACGACGAGGAGGCAGGGCCTGCAGCCGAGGAGGCAGGGTCTGCAGCCGAGGAGGCAGAGGCAGCAGAATAGGCAGTGCTATACCCGTTCCTAAAACCCCGTATAAATCCATCTAAGCAAAATAAAACAAAATAAATCATCAATAAAATGTCCAAAATTAACCATTAACCCAACCGCACATTCCGTTGCTCACCCTAACCCAAACCCTTACCTTTTTGTACTGTTAAGGTGCTTTAGTAACCTGTTAAGGCATTGTTGATCTGTTAAGGCACTGTTGCTCTATTAATGCATTGTTAAGGCATTTTTGAACTTTATGAAGTACTCTTGATTTCTGTTAGGTTAGGTATTTGGTCGTTAGACATTGTTGATGTTCTTACGGGTTTTATCCGGTAGCTCGCTGGGTTTTATAGCGTTGGTCCTGTTAAGGCACTGTTGTAATCTGTTAAGGCACTGTTGCTCTATTAAGGCATTGTTAAGGCATTTTTGAACTTTATGAAGTACTCTTGATTTCTGTTAGGTTAGGTATTTGGTCGTTAGGCATTGTTGATGTTCTTACGGGTTTTATAGCGTTGGTCTTTCTTGTTTCCCGAACCGTTCATCGGCAGCCGATGAGCCGAGTGGCGCTCATTAGGTCCATTCTCTTTTCGGCTGAGCCGCCGCGCCACGTTCCCCTTTATTAACCGGCAGCCGCGCCCAGAACCGCTGCGCCGTGCCCATTTTTAGCCGGGCGACGCGTGCGATTAGTCCTACCTGGGACGGTTCCAGTGGTGACAGGTCCTGACCCTTTGAGGCCGCTTAGAGTTCCTGCAGGTCCGTAAGGACCCCAAGCGGTTGAAAATGGCCGCAAAATAGGCTAGTCCTATAAGCTTCTAGCATCGGGGGGAATGACGGGACTGGTTTTTTCTGGCCGCGAAGCTGACCTCAGATCTTCGGGTTAGACGGAAGGTCTTGGAGTTCCTTCGGAAGACGAGTCGTGGTTAGGACCGGGTGAAACTGGGTCTGTCGCTTACATAGTACCTTTGACTACGGAGGCTGATACACTGTACAGAGGCGCCCCTAGAACAGAGTCATATAGTTGCCGTAGGAGGTGGGTCACCGGATGAAGAGCTTTTTCGTGAGGGACCGGCTCACGTTGATGCTCTAGATGCTGTTCCTCAACTACCGGTAGCACGCTCGTAAGCTCCTCACCTCCGGTGTAGACCTCAGTCGGTTCCCCTAATAGCTCCACAACAGGCTAGTATTCTTGGAACTCATAAAGTGGTGGTGGTTTGACGAATTGGCTGCCGTCCGGTCCACCAGCCTCAAGAATAGAGCCAAGTTGAAGTTCTAGTTTATGGCCGGTCCGTTCCGACCACCCTTTGGCCTGCGGAACTGATCCTCTAGTCCACTGGAGGGATTTCCCCCCCTACTTTCCGATTTTATGGTTTTAGTCCACCATAACTTCGGGCTTTTGGAACTAGACCGCCGGTTACAGGAACGACTACGCCTTCGACTCCGACTACGACTCCGACTACGCCTTCGACTCCGACTCCGACTACGCCTTCGACTTCGACTCCGACTACGCCTCCTCGACTTCGACTCCGACTACACCTTCGACTCCGACTCCGACTACGCCTTCGACTCCGACTCCGACTACCTTCTCGACTGGAGGCTGTTGACCACTCTGTCCGTATCCTCCTACTGGGAGACCGGTTCCTTTAATAGCGGCGTCACCTAAGACCGGTCGCGGCGGTGGGGTTCTAGAGGGATCGGCTTACATGGCAGATCCTTCCGGAGGAGATGA
>ML121719.1:0-10998 GCA_003788615.2 Terfezia boudieri ATCC MYA-4762
GGTTGTTGAAACGAGATCGATTCACGTGTGCAGAGGTTCTTCGCAAGGTATATCCTATGATCTGCTAAGGCACTTTCAGGGGCTGACATGGTGTGATATTTAGAGTTGTGGGTACCGGTTTCGCGCACAAGAAGCAGTCGACCTGATCTATCTTCATTATTTCAGTACCAGGAAAAAACTGGGCAGTATAGACTCCAGCTTCATTAAGCGTATAAGTGGTCCGTTCATGTGTTTCATCTTCACTGCCTTATTTCATGCCCTCACCGCCTGGGAAAGTGGTGAATGTCAACTTGTTGCCGAGTTTAGCTATATCAATTGCAGCGGTACGTGATAGTGCAGTGGATATTAGACGGATCGAGATTGCTAACGTCTGGCAGATGTCTATAAGAGGCTGCTAGCTCAATGGCAGCTATACCCGACAAGCGTTCAAGAAATGATTCTAAAGGTAACACAGTGGGAGATAGTAAAGAAGGGAAATAAGAGCGGGAAGACGGTAAGGTGGCAACAAGATACAGCGTATGAGGTGGACCCCGAGGAGGTAGCTGATTTCTCCAAACATCTCACGGAACAATTGAGGAGTGCGGGTGTCCAGGCTGCGCAGAGGGATAGGGACGAGGAGGACCATGGAAGTACGACGGAGGAGGACATTTGGGGACAAATCGAGGATGAAGGGAATGAAGATAGCGGAGGGGAGACTAATACTAGGGATGATATCACGAGGGAGGAGGAGGAGGAGGAGGAAGGGGAACTTATACAGTGTGCGCAGAAGGAATATCAGGGTACGGCAGGAATACGGGACTGGGAAGAGGATGATTAGGGATTTTGAGGGGCTAGGGTTAATATGTGAATGTTTTTAGATCGCTGTGAGATAATTACGGGCTAGAGTGAAGATGAATTGTTTTAGATCTCTTAGTGTGAATTATTTACGTTGTATATCGCATTGGCAGGATTATGTGAGGATCACAAGAGACAGTATGAGGGAATAGGTGTTAGTTTTCATCGGACATGTTGTTTCTCGGGCAGGAAACTTTCAAGGCAGGGTTGATTTAGGTTTTCATGGTAAATAGCATGAGTCAACGAAGAGGATAATTGAACGTTATTAGCAGGCCAATTGGAATACAATTTTGATTGCCAGAAGCGGAT
This sequence comes from Terfezia boudieri ATCC MYA-4762, assembly GCA_003788615.2. NCBI lineage: Eukaryota > Fungi > Ascomycota > Pezizomycetes > Pezizales > Pezizaceae > Terfezia > Terfezia boudieri. Next base: position 1,144 of record ML121719.1, read on the forward strand.
CCGGCATAGGACGTAAAAGACCAGTGAGAAGGGAGCCGTCATGAATAAGCAGGTGGACGCCTGGCGTCCGGCGCAGAAAGGGCGCCTGGAGGCAGAGGAGTTTGACACCTGGCGCCCGGGCGACAGAAGATAGACCCATGGCGCCCGGAGACAGAGGATTTGGACACCTGGCGCCGGCGGCGACCTCTATATGGCAGCGACGTCTATAGGACAGCGACCTCTATATACCAGCATGGCGGCGACCTCTACATGGCGGCGGCCCCTATAGGACAGCAACCTCCGTATGGCGGCGACCTCTATATGCTAGCGACCTCCGTATGGCGGCGACCTCTATATGGCAGCGGCCCCTGTAGGACAGCGACCTCTATATCCCAGCAACCCGGCGACCTCTATATGCCAGCGACCTCCGTATGGCGGCGACCTCTATATGCCAGCGACCTCCGTATGGCGGCGACCTCTATATGCCAGCAACCTCCGTTTGGCGGCGACCTCTAAATGGCAGCGACGTCTATATGGCAGCAACCCCCATATACCACCGACCCCTATAGAACAGCAACCTCCATTGCCTTGTGTTCAGCTTTGGGTGCAACAACCGGGACCAACACCCCTGCACTTGTGCAATTTGCTTTGACTTCCGTGAGTGAAACTGGTAACAAGTTTTGTTGATAGGTTCGCTGCTAGTGTTCTGGCCTACCCGGGAATTTGGCTGCTTCGCGAATAGGCCAGCCCAGTCGCGAATGGGCTGGTCTCCCCGGGAAGCCACACGATTCTTGGGCCGGCTGGCCTACGGACGAATGTTGGCCTGCCCGGGAATGCAAAATTGAAATTCCTCCGGAGGCCATTTCATAAGTTAGCCTCCCCGGGAATATGATTAACAAATGTAGTAAATTCGTGAGGGTACATGGAACATGAAAATACATCAGTGCTGAGGAACATGAATTGCATGCAATAATAAAAAATAATACATCGATGCTTGCGAATATAAATTGTACTTAGTGAGAAAAAAAAAAACATCAAGGCTTGCAAACATGTGGAACACACATTGAGACAGGCAGGCACGTAGCCCTGGTCTGTCCTCGTGGGGAAGTGATCGGACGAAGATGGGAGAATTGGAAGGAGATGGATGAGCGGAGAAGATGGATGAAGAAGATAAAGGATAGGGGGATGGAACATACGGTAGATTTGGTCGAGAACGTTTTTCTCGAATATTGACCTAGGTTGAGTGTCAATATATGGTCCGAAGGCGGGGAAGCTGGACGCGGATGCCTGGGAGCCAGAGGTCCTGAGGGCTGTCTACAGGATTGTCAGTTTGCCTATCGGGCGCCTATGTCGCCAGAGGCACGAAAGGCAAACTAAATTCGTTCCTGATGTGGGTGGAGTAGGTCATACCACTTTTCTCATTATCTGCTATACCATTGTCTTCGGAAAGTCTATATCGTCGGCCTTGGTGATTGGCCTTGGCAACTATAGTTTTCCTGTATATATACTTCCCCCTCCTCGTGCTTTTTCCCTTTACTCTTTATCCAATGTCTTATATAATTTTATAAGGCATATTCAGCAATATTAAAGTAATTAAAGCAATTATTAGAGCAAGTATTAGAGTGATTAGAGCAAGTATAGAGCGAGTAATATTAGAGTAATTAGAGTGAGTATAGAGCGAGTATTAGAGCGAGTATTAGAGCAAGTATTAGAGCGAGTATTAGAGCGAGTATTAGAGCGAGAGTAGGAGCGAGTATAGTCTGGCTTGAGCGAGTATTGGTGTGCACATGTTCTATATATATATCTATTTCTCAGTACTTCTGTATATATAATTAGTGAATATAATAAATATTTCCACTGTATATATTTAATGCAATTGGGAATTATACTATCTATATTCTACGGATGAATTTATTTGAAGATCTTTAGTATAGCTGTAGTATTACTTAATATACAGTTCTAGGCAAATTAAATAGCTATCCATGATCACTAAAATCACTATCCTGTATCACTCTGGCACCCATGCCATATAATGTATAGTCATACATTTTTTGATATACTGCTTTGATAAGGGGTGTACATGGTATACAGCCAGATGTGACATTGCCAGGAAACCTATATCGCAATGGTATTCTCGACAATACAATAGTGAACATTTTAGCCTCCACAATACTTACTAAGTTAATGGTATTCTGAATAATACTTACTAAGTCAATGGTATTCTGAACAATACTTTCTAAGTCAATAGAATTCTGTATAATACTTACTAACTCAATGGTATTCTGGACAACACTATCGCAAACATTTTACACTCCACAATACATACTCGATCCTACGCGACGCCACCAAAATTAAGTTATCTAGCGTATTCGGAAATAAATCCAAGTTGCAAACTGACATTAAAGTATCAACAATGAGGGCATGATGCGACAGTACTACCAGTGTGATAACATCCCCCTTTTTGGTACAGTTATTAAGGACTATAAGGTTTCGCCCTCAGTTCCATAGTCTTAGATATCTTCCAGTTCAAACCTAGCTATATATATAATATCAGCCTCAGGCCCGACTAGCATACTAGCACCTTCCTATATTGAGCATGTCACCCTCTTAGTTGAATATATTAATAGAGAAGTGGATGAGAGGGCTACTGAATTCCCTATATTTTACATGATATCTCAGGCATATGCAGAAAGCAAAGTCTTTACAGTACCTAAGATTGCACCCAAAGAAGTCAAAAAGCTGACCAGATACTTATAGGCAATGAGTGAAATGCCAAAAGAACAACAAATGCTCACAGTATGAGATACAAGCGCTGTAGTCTGTATAGCCCCTATTAGTTTGATGACTCAAACCAAGACTCTGTGGTCAAAAGGGTTAGACATTAACTTTGTTATAGTTGACGGAGTAAAGAGAGCACCAATTGGTATTACAGAGAAACTTGTTTTTCACTTAAAAAGTGTGTATTTTGCAGTATAGTATTATATTGTAGAATCAGCTAACTACCAGCTTCTATTGGGAATAGAGTTTCTAGTAGCTACTAAAGCTGGCCTATTTCCTAGATGGAATACCATTATTGTCATATTACTATCTAAGATCGAGATCAAGGTGCACTGTAAAAGGATCAAAGCAGATATAGGAGTGCTCCCATTGGTAGAAGAGGATGCAAATGAGTATGAAGAGGAGGAATTTGATCTCCTACTGAGTGTGCCAACAAATCTAATGATGACAGTTTGCTTTATATCATCTGATACAGTAGTAATTAGGATTGGTACTAAGGACTTAATTAGCGAAATAGATGCCTTCTCAGTCTTGAACATCGAGATCTCACAAGCTCAAATACATAAGGCATTAGATGAAGGATTGCCGTTGCTAACAGTAGATCTTATTCTACAAAACCTATGATTTGGACCGAATATGCCTATGGAGATCAAGCAGCTAGTTGTCAGGGATATAATTAACTTTTCAGATATCTTCTCTTAGAATCAGTTCAACCTTGGCTGCATTAAAGACGTTCCATACCAAATCAACTGGTTTGACAATTCTCTAGCAATCATGGAATCATGAAGATATCTATCGAACCTTATTAATAAGGAGATTATTAAGGCAAAATGTTGGCCTCTAGTGGAATTGGGGATTTACCAAAAAGCACCCCTTAGCTGTATAGACTGAGTACAGCTTACTATTGTTTGAAAACCTCCTATTCCCGACCTGCACAATAATCTTACATACTGCTGAATTGTATATGACTACTGCTACCTGAATGACCAAATTTACTAAGACCTGGAACCTGTCGATAGTATTCCTGAGATGCTTGCATTCATGGGAGAGGGCGTGACAAAGTCTTTCTTCAAGGTTAATACAGATAAGGGATTTAACCAGATTATCATGATGAAGGAAGCTGTCTGGGCCTCTGCATTCAAGATGCTAGGAGAGCTCTAGATAAGCAAAAGAATATTGTTTGAAATGAAGAATAGTCTGGCCATGTTTAAGAGAAATATAGTCATAATGCAAAGTAACCTCCTACAGAAGAAGCGTACTAAATTATACTTTGATAATATTATTGGGAAGACAGCTAAAGGCAATTATCATATCCTGTAAGATATATAGGTTGTTCTACTTACTAGAATAAGGAAGCATGATTAGAAGCTCAAGCTAAAGAAATGCGAATGGGGATTTGAAGTAATGGAATCTGTTGAGTTTGTATAGTTAGAAAATATGATTAGGATGAATAGGAAATGTGTAGATTTAATAAAGCCTATAGCTTTACCTCAAACACTTACTCAGTTGTGGGCATTCTTAGGGCTCACTAACTAGTTTTGAGATAGAGTTCTTAGTTATGCATGATAATCTCCTATCTTATAACCTTGACAAGATCTACATAATCAGCCTCAATAATATCTATAACGAGAAAATCCAGCAAAATCATATTAACTTTGGAGGCAATAATTGAGTTTGAAAATCTCAAGGCAATACTGGTATCACCCCTAGTCCTACAACAGTTTAATTATCAGAAGAGAGCAATTGTCTAAACTGATACATCAGTTAGTACTTAGGATGGATCGGTTTGTGGTGGATTGGGTATTGTAATTATCCAAGAAGATGATGATGGTAAGGAGTATATTTGTTGTTTTGCTAGCAGTGGTTTATCAGCTTCCCAGTGCAACTACCATATTGTAAGGTTGAAGTTATTAGCTTTTGTCTATGCTTGCAGAAAGTTTCATGAGTAGTTGGGTTCTATTTCTTTTATTTGGCATACTGATTGCAGAGCTCATTAGTATCTCCTAGATACTAGAGATTCTCCTAACCAAATAATTGCTAGATATTCTCTTTTTCTCTCTAATTATTCATTTAAGATAGAATGGGTACCAGGGGTTAAGATGATTGTGGATTCATTATCAAGGATAGTATTATTACCAGCGGGAAAGGAGGCTATATTATTACCTGAAATTTGTTTTGAGAAGAAGTTTGGCAAGCCTATCTATGCAGATAAGAGCGGTGGAAAAGCACTAAATGTTCTTTTGTTGTTCTATGAACTGCTTACATAGATTAACTTATGTGAGGAAGTTTGTACTAAGTTGGAGTTGGAGAAAGGGTTCACTAAGGAGAGACTAATCAGGCATTGTATTGTTCCTGTTAGCGAGCAACATCAGCGGCTGGGAGAAGATTAGTGGCTGAGAGAAGGTCAGTGACTTGGAGAAGGTCAGCAACTTGGAGAAGGTCAGCGACTTGGAGAAAGTCAGAGACTCAGAAAGAAAGTGCCAGAAGAAGAGCAAGAGGAGGAACAAGAGGAGGATAACCTGTTGCCAGTCTCTACAGCCTATGTTAGACTCAACACGCTCACTACAACAACCTCACAAGATGCAAAGCTCAAAGGCACAGTGCCTATTACAACAACCTCGCAAGATACAGCATACACTACAGCAACCTCACAAGACTCAGCACTTGCTACAGCAACCTTACAGAACATGGCACTCACGATAGTAACTTTGCAAGAATCACCCCTTATACCAATTGTGGGACGACTTCAGCCAGCCATACATGAACAAGGATGAGTTCGCCTCTGTCCTGACAGCAATTATGAGCAAGGCGGGGAGCGCGAAGGAGGAGGGTAATGAAAGACTAAGCTTTGGCGGGGCAGTGGAGAAAACGGAGGTGGAAGTCATCGACCTTGGCCTAACAAGAGAGGATGAGAAGGAGACATGGGAAAGGAAGATAGGGGAGGTGCAAGAAGATTCGGTACGTATCTACACGGATGGGAGCATGGATGAGATGGGGAGAGTAGGCGGAGGATGGTGCTCAAAGGGAGGACAAGTCAGAGGCAGCGTGGGACTAGGAAGATTGACCACAGTCTGGGATGGGGAGGTGTCAGGGATTAAAAATGCCCTCCTCAGGGCCAACGAAGGCTGGAAGGTGTTAGTCCTGTCGGACTCGCAAGCGGCGCTGGCGGCAGTGAAGACGGCGGGGATAAGGGGGAAGGCAAGAACAGCGGATCTGGTAGGAGTAATGGACCTGATCAACGAACGGAAGAAGGCAGTAGGGGAAGGAGCAGTGAGATTAGGATGGGCCAAGGCGCACGTGGGCATCCAAGGCAACGAGGCTGCAGACAGCCTAGCGAAGGAAGGGACAGAGGAAGTGGAGCCGAGGGACCCCCAGGTCACAGAGGGGGGGCTGAGGCAAGAGTGGAAAAGAAGAAGAGAAAGAGAGAGAAGAGTGCGGGGAGCTGGGATGGGAAGAGTAATCAAATGGGAAAGGAAGGCAAGGGTGAACTATGTCCACTGTAGGACCGGGAAGGGAAACCTACAATCCTGGCGAGCGGTATTGGATGAAACAGTTGACCCGACCTGCCGAACATGTGGAAGGCAGGTGGAAACAGGAAGGCACATAGCCTTAGTCTGTCCACGCGGAGAAGAAATCGGAAGAAGATGGAGCAATTGGGAGGAAATGGATGAGAGGAAGAGATGGGCTAAGAAGGTGAAGGATGGGGATGGGGAGTACGTGGTAGACCTAGTGGAGACGTTCTTCTCCAATCTAGAGTTGAAATGAGGAGGAGACGGAGGATGTAGGGGGGGGCCGGTAGGGGCGTGGCGGGGGAAGCTATCATATTTTAGGGGGGGGCCGGCAGAGGGTGCGGAGGCGGAGGCAGGGGTTATTTCTGTAATGCATTTCTTTGGATCGGGAGGCAGGGCGTTCAAGCGGTCCGTTGTTCCGTGGATGTACCGAACCTTTTAAGGGGAGGGAACGGGGCCGTCTCATAGCCTTAGGCTCTATAGACGTATAGACTACAAAAAAAAAAAAAAAAAAAAATCGACCTAGATATTCGCGTGGAAATCTGCCTGGCCTACATATCTGCCTGCAAATTAGCCTGAAATCCACCGTTCAAATAGACCTACATATCAGCGTGCAAATGAGCCTGGAATCCACCGTACTAATCGACCTAGATATTCGCGTGGAAATCTTCCTGGCCTAGATATCTGCCTGCAAATTAGCCTGGAATCCAGCGTACAAATGAGCCTGGAATCCACCGTACAAATAGACCTAGATATACGCGAGCAAATCAGCCTGGCCTTGATATACACATGCAAATGAGCCTGGAAATGACTTCGTATTCGTCCTAGAATTCAGCGAGCAAGTCAGCAGGTAAATTAGCCTTGATTTCCGCGTGCAAATTGAGCCTCCATACTAATGTCCATATCAGCCTCGATGTCCGCAACTATATAAGCCCATAAATCAGTGTCGAAACAAGTTCCCTATCATAACCGTAGTACAAATAAGCATATATGCATACAAATCGGTGCGTATACTGTGAGTAGCCTTGGAGAGGAATGACAGAAAAAATCTCTAAGTCCCAGGCAGCCACACTTTTGAAATAGTGGATCTGCTAGTCTTGTCTGGCCTGGGGATTCGCCAGCCCCTTAATGTCGGATTCAACTCCGTTGACTTAGAACCAGCTTGCAGTGTCTAAGCTACTCCATGTGCTGTCTTAAAATCTGCTGCACGCGCTATCTAAGAACCTGCTTAAAGGGCACTGTGTAGGAGTTATCTTTTATGTTATTGGCATAGGATGGTGTACTAGGTATGCACTGACCCCCCACCATGATACAGTGTGGGCCAGAAGAATTGCAGGATATTTCAAGAATGAGAAATCAAAAGAGTGGGGGAATCTTTATCTCCAGAACCTTGTCCCATGCCACTGAGCTCTGCAACAATATCCATATTCCCAGACCTTACATACTCCAAAGCACGAGGTCACTCCCCCCCCCCCCCCCCCCCGAGATATTCTTGTTTAGCTATGCAGATGATATCAACCCACTCATCATCACTTCCTCTAAATACCAGAAGTCTGAGCATAGCAAGGTAGTGGAACAAGTCGATGCAGCTCTTATTAGGGCTGTGGGGGAGGATAAGCTAGAATGGGATATCTCCAAGAATGCCAGGCTCGATTTCGATTTCGGGAGTGGCCGTCCTATCTCGGACATCAAAACTCTCAGGATCATTATAGACAGCAAGCTCCAATTCAAGAAACACATCAAAGCAAGAACAGAGAAGGCCAAGGTAGCGATGGATGCTCTCCTAGGCCTAGGCAACAGCAACAGAGGCATGTCCTCCCGTGCACTAAGAGCGATGTACACAGGCCATCTTCCTATGGGGAGCAGAACTGTAGGGGGAAGCCAATAATATCTCTCAAATAGAGCATTTAGAGTACCAGGTGTTACGCAAGATTTGTGGGGTATACCAGGGGAGCTCGAAGGAGAAGCTTGGCCTAATTGCCAATATCGAACCTCTCGAAAGTAAGCTCTCCGACCTCCGCACATGTTGGGCAGCACGAGCGGTTTGAACCGGAGACACACAGATAAAGGAAATGCTCTCGCCTTCATCCAACAATGCCATAAGCAGGGCCTTTCAAGTGGCCATATCCTTTGAGCTGGCCAACCTAAGCTTCAGCGATTGTAACTATTCCAACCCCAGCAGCCTCGTACACAACACTCTCTATGAGCCCTCCAACCCATTCTCTAACTCCAAAGGTGGCTGGGCAGCCAAGATAGCAGGTTTGCTAGATGAAGGATGGAGAGTTTGCTACACAGATGGTACAGGAAGACAGGGACACGCCGCATCAGCAATGATACCAGAGGATAGGAGAGGAAACCCGGCTCTAAGGTCTAGCTCCTATCTGGGAGAGGAAGCCACAATCACTGACGGGGAAAGGGAGGCCATCGTCCTCGGGTTAAAAGCACATAGAAACTCGTCCATGGTGGCTATCCTCTCCGATTCAGCCTCGGCCATTTCGTCAGCCATCGAGATCTCTCAAGGCTCGAAGCCACCGAGGAGTGGGATAGAGATGGAACTAGGAGACCTCCTAGCAGAGCGCCATCATAATCGCTACGACACCTCAATCTCCTGGGTTCACTCACACATAGGCATAAAAGGGAATGAAGAGGCTGATGAGCTAGCGGCTCTTCCATCGGCACGAGGCCAATTCACCATTCAGGAACCTCTGACAGTGAAAGGAGGAATCAGACAGGCCTCCAAAGCCTCTCGCGCTAAAGCCAGAACATCTCCGTGTTTCGGCGTAAGGCAGTGTGAGTGGAACCGCCATGCCCTATCAGCCTACACATGGCTCAGGTCAGACAGAGGCCCCCAGAAATTTTGGCTACATAAGATAGGGAAGGCGGACTCAAGCACGTGCGATTGCGGACACCACTCGGAAAGCGGATATCACATTACTTTTGAGTGCCCTATCTATCACGAACAGAGACAGGTTCTAGGCAACATAAAGGAGTGGGAGGATATCGATCGGCCCATATGGATAAAGGGAGAAGAAGAGGATGAGGACGAGTGGGAGGTGGTGGAGGCCTTTTTCAGCTTCTTGTACCAAAGGCTCCGCGGAAGAGGTTAAGTTGAGAAAGGTGGACAGGGGTTACACACTTTCACGCAGATCTCAGTCAGGCCCTTCGGGGTCATCTGGCACATAGCCGGTTAATGACAGCATGGAGGTCTGCGTTTAACGAATTCCATTACACAGCTATCTCATGTCGGCTCGTGCGTTGATTTACACAGTTTTGATTTACACATTTTTGATTACACATCTCTTTCTACCGCTTGGGCACACTTTTTTCCTTTTTACACTACGTCTGTATTTAGTCTTCTGCTTTCTGCGCGTGGCGGACCTGGCAGATTAACTTGCCTTGTCCTGAATCCACCCGGGTTTCCGGGTGGCTCCTCATAGTCCCCTCACTGGGATTGAATAGGTGTTCTGTCCCATGGGCCAAGATTACATCTTGGCCAAGTGGCCGATCTGTTGGCCAAATAGACCCTATTGGCAGTTGGATCATCCCATACACAAAGTGCACTAAGGCCCCGCTCTATTCACCAAGATTA
>ML121721.1:0-12704 GCA_003788615.2 Terfezia boudieri ATCC MYA-4762
CAAGGATAGCGCTGTAAGCAATAAATCATTAGCGCTGTAATCAATAATTCAGTTGGGGATAGCGCTGTAATCAATAAATCAATTGAGGCTAGCGCTCCTCCAGCGCTGAAAAACCGCCAGACTTTGGATCCCAACAACGCACCGAGATCTTAATGAATTAATATCGTGCAAGTTGGCAAGCGATTAATTCGATCATAAAGAATGCAAATTAAAAATCCCGGGCGCAATTGAGGTTGTGGTTGTTGCGTTGCAGCCCGACAAAAATCTAGCACTGGGCACCGGAAGCTCTATATACGTACCCCTACCCCTCACCCCACACCTAGCCTACACCTACCCTACCTGTAACCCTGCCCCCTGCCGATGTCCGTGACCAGTCCTTGTGGCTCTACGCCTAGCCTTGACCTTCCCCTTAGCCCTGCCCCTGCATATGACTGTAACCCTCATCCTTACCCTTACCCTTATTTTGATCCCGACCAAGTTCATGACTATTCCCTATCACACCCCTGTGCTTGCCCCGCTTCCCGGAAATTTGTCTGTTTTTGAAAAAATTTGTTTTGTGTTATTTTATTTTGTTTTATTATTTATTTCTTATGTTTTTTATTGAGTTCGTTATATTTGTTTATTTCATTAGTTTTATTTGTTTTATTTGTTTTGTTTACTTTCTTAATTATATTTGTTTGTTTTGTTTGTTTGATTTAGTTTATTTGTTTGGTTTGTTTCATTTAGTTTATTTATTCTATTCGTTTTGTTTATGTTATTTATTTTATTTGGTTCATTTATTTCATTTGTCTTGTTTATATTGTTTGTTTTGTTTATATTGTTTGTTTGTGTTATGTCATTTATTTGGTTTAGTTCATTTGGTTTAGTATATTTGTTTCGGTTGATTAGTTTGTTTTGTTTATTTTATATTTATTTCATTTGTTTCTTTGGTTTCGTTTATATTTTTGGTTGGATTTATTTCATTTATATCATTTATTTGGTTTATTTCCTTTATGTTGTTTATTTTACTTGTTTCATTTATATCTTTTATTTAGTTTATTTTGTTTACATTATTTATTTTGTTGGTTTTATTTAGTTTATCTGTTTTGTTTGTTTCATTTATGTTATTTGTTTAGTTTGCTTTATTTGTTTAGTTTGTTTAGTTTGGTTTATTTGTTTAGTCTATTTTATTTGTTTATTTTGTTTAATTTATTTAATAAACTCAATATTAAATATTATAAATATATTATTTTTTATAAGTTTGTATTAAGTTTTTTTAGTTAATATTTAGATATTATTATTAATTATATTCAAGTTCTATTTTTGTATATTAGTTTAAATTTAACTGACAAAACTTAAATAGAAGTTAAAGATACTAGAGTTTTATATCAGAAGTTATCACTAATTAAAGCAACTACTTAAATATTTCTATTACTTAATCTTTGTATATATGGCCAATATAACTTAACTAAGGCAACTAGCCAATAGGTAATTAGATTATAGTTAAGTAACTTTAAATAAGTTAAAAGATATAAGAGTACTTTAACTTACTTATAGATACTTAAGTTATTAAATTATAAGGCATAAATAATAAATATTAATTTAATCTATTTCACTGTATTTTTATTGTTTATTTATTATATTTAATTTATTTTTCTTATTATATTACTTATTTAGGTAATTATATTCTTTTTAGTAATTTATGTTTATTTTTCTTACTGATTTTTAGAGGTCAATTTATTTTATTTCTAATATTGCATTATATTATTGTATTTTTTTTTATATTACCTCTACTATAGTATGTTTCTCATAATAATAAATATATATACTTGTATGATACTATATTCTAGTAAGAAATTTAAATTGAATATATCATAAGTTAGTAGGATTAGTAATACTATTGACTTAAAAGATTTAATATCTAAAAACCTTACTCATTCATATTAGTACAGGCCTAGAAAGCTTGAATTATAAGAATCTTAGAACCTTAACCCTCAAGTTAGCAATTTATTATAATCAGTTGTGTACATGAGTGATGACTAAGCAGACTCAGTACCCACTGATTTTCTGAGACTAATAGCCATCTTGTCAGTGTTGGCAGCTAGGGATCTAGGGCCAGCAGCCAGCGATTTCTCATATAAATAGCTGTTTTCCCCAGCGCTGGCAGCTAGTGATTTTCTCGTATAAACAGCTGTTTTCCCCAGCACCGGCAGCTAGCGATTTTCTCATATAAACAGCTGTTTTGCCCAGCGCCGGCAGCTAGCGATTTTCTCATATAAACACCTGTTTTGCCCAGCGCCGGCAGCCAGCGATTTCTCATATAAACAGCTGTTTTGCCCAGCCCCAGCAGCCAGCGATTTCTCATATAAGCAGCTATTTGGCCCAGCGCCGGCAGCCAGCGATTTCTCATATAAACAGCTGTTTTGCCCACCGCCGGCAGCCAGTGATTTCTCATATAAACAGCTGTTTTCCAGCGCCGAGTTTCTCATATAAACAGCTGTTTTGCCCAGCGCCGGCAGCTAGTGATTTTCTCATATAAACAGCTGTTTTGCCCAGCGCCGGCAGCTAGTCATTTCTCATATAAACAGCCAGCGATTTCTCATATAAACAGCTGTTTTGCCCAGCGCCGGCAGCCAGCGATTTCTCATATAAACAGCTGTTTTGCCCAGCGCCGGCAGCCAGCGATTTTCTCATATAAACAGCTGTTTTGCCCAGCGCCGGCAGCTAGTGATTTCTCATATAAACAGCCAGCGATTTCTCACATAAACAGCTGTATTGCCCAGCGCCGGCAGCCAGCGATTTCTCATATAAACAGCTTTTGCCAGCGCCGGCGCCAGCGATTTCTCATATAAACAGCTGTTTTGCCCAGCGCCGGCAGCTAGTGATTTCTCATATAAACAGCTAGTTTTGCCCAGCGCCGGCAGCCAGCGATTTCTCATATAAACAGCTGTTTTGCCCAGCGCCGGCAGCCAGCAGATTTCTCATATAAACAGCTGTTTTGCCCAGCGCCGGCAGCTACCGATTTCTCATATAAACAGCAGCGATTTCTCATTACAGCTTTATGCCCAGCGCCGGCAGCCAGCGATTTCTCATATAAACAGCTGTTTTGCCCAGCGCCGGCAGCCAGCGATTTCTCATATAAACAGCTGTTTTGCCCAGCGCCGGCAGCCAGGATCTTCTCATTAATCGGATACCCCAAGCCAGCAATTTATTATAATCATAGCACATGGTTTTGCCCAGCGACTCGGCAGCCAGCGATTTCTCATATAAACAGCTGTTTTGCCCAGCGCCGGCAGCTAGCGATTTCTCATATAAACAGCTGTTTTGCCCAGCGCCGGCAGCCAGCGATTTCTCATATAAACAGCTGTTTTGCCCAGCGCCGGCGGCCAGCGATTTCTCAAATAAACAGCTGGTTTCGCTATAAGTGCCAACAGATCTTGGCATTAATCGGCTACCCCAAGTTAGCAATTTATCATATAAACAGTTGCGCACATGAGTGATGACCAAGCAGCCGGCAGCCAGCGATTTTCTCATATAAACAGCTGTTTTGCCCAGCGCCGGCAGCTAGCGATTTTCTCATATAAACAGCTGTTTTGCCCAGCGCCGGCAGCCAGCGATTTCTCATATAAACAGCTGTTTTGCCCAGCGCCGGCAGCCAGCGATTTCTCATATAAACAGCTGTTTTGCCCAGCGCCAGCAGCTAGTGATTTTCTCATATAAACAGCTGTTTTGCCCAGCGCCGGCAGCTAGTGATTTTCTCATGTAAACAGCCAGCGATTTATCATGTGAGGCAGCTGTTTGGCCCAGCGCCGGCGGCCAGCGATTTCTCATATAAACAGCTGTTTTGCCCAGCGCCGGCGGCCAGCGATTTCTCATATAAACAGCTGTTTTGCCCACCGCCGGGAGCTTGTGATTTCTCATATAAACAGCCCAGGCCGAGCTTTGATTTCTCATTTAAAAGAGCGTAGCTGTTTTGCCCAGCGCCGGCAGCTAGTGATTTTCTCATATAAACAGCTGTTTTGCCCAGCGCCGGCGGCCAGCGATTTCTCATATAAACAGCTGTTTTGCCCAGCGCCGGCAGCTTGTGATTTCTCATATAAACAGCCAGCGATTTCTCACATAAACAGCTGTTTTGCCCAGCGCCGGCAGCTAGTGATTTCTCATATAAACAGCCAGCGATTTCTCATATAAACAGCTGTTTTGCCCAGCGCCGGCAGCCAGCGATTTCTCATATAAACAGCTGTTTTGCCCAGCGCCGGCAGCTAGTGATTTTCTCATATAAACAGCTGTTTTGCCCAGCGCCGGCGGCCAGCGATTTCTCATATAAACAGCTGTTTTGCCCAGCGCCGGCAGCTAGTGATTTCTCATATAAACAGCCAGCGATTTCTCACATAAACAGCTGTTTTGCCCAGCGCCAGCAGCTAGTGATTTCTCATATAAACAGGCAGCGATTTCTCATATAAGCAGCTATTTGGCCCAGCGCCGGCGGCCTGCGATTTCTCATAAAAGCCAGGATAGCGCTGTAATTAGCGCTGTAATCAATAAATCATTAGCGCTGTAATCAATAAATTCAATTGAGGATAGCGCTGTAATCAATAAATCGAATGGAGGCTAGCGCTGCACCCATACAAAAAGTGACCGATTTTGGATCCTTACAAAACAACAAGATCTTAATGAATTAATGTCGCGCAAGTGGGCAAATGCTTATTTAGATACTAATAGATTAGGATAAAAAATACCGGGTCCAATCGAGGTTGTGGTTGTTCTGCTGTGCGCTCGCAAAGTTTGGGAACCGGGCTCCGGAGGGTGTATTTATGTATATATGGTGCGGGTAGTCAAGGGGGTACCATTTTGCCAGTCACCACAGTTTTATTTTTTTTATTTTTTCGTTTGACAAGAATGTGACGTGAAATAGAGGTACATATCTTTTACCTATCTACTTACTCAGTTTTTTCCTATATTTTTTTTTAATCAGTAATTATTGTTCTCCATAGCAAATACTTTCGATTTCACTGTAAAAATATCCAAAATCTGTTATGGTGGTGTTGTTGATACGTTAGTGACTGCCGGCACCATATATCGCTTGTAGAAGACTATGTTCCACGTAGAACGTTCCAGAGCGCTCTATACACATACTACTCTTCTTCCCTCAGTCTCAACTTCATCGCCGATCTTCATCTCTTCATCACCGACTCTTCATCGCTGACTCTTCATCGCTGACTCTTCATCGCTGACTCTTCATCGCTGACTCTTCATCACCGAGTCTTCATTGCCAACTCTTCATTGGCGACTCTTTATCGGCGACTCTTCATCGACTCTTCATCGACGACTCTTCATCGACAACTCTTCATCAACGACTCTTCATCGACTACTCTTGATAGACTCTTCATAGACTCTTCATAGACTCCTCATCGACTCCTTATCATGGACGAACCCTTGGAAGCCAATCAAACAGTTGGAGAAGAGCAAGGAAGTTCTCTCCCTCAAGGTCTAATATATAATCTGAACTAGGATTGGATTCTATTTGCTAATCCTCCATTTAGACCCTATTTACACAGTGGGATCTATGAGTCGGTTGACCGATCAGCTAGAGATCAAAGCCCACTATGATATTGCCATCCGCAGTTGTCAAACTATCAACCTTCTAGAGTTTTATGAAAACTTCTTGACTATGCTGGTAGAAACTGAGGAGTCCGTTTGTGCACTTGCATCAGAACATCAAGCACGCTTAGATGAGCTCACTGAGGAGGACTACCAGAAAATGGGGGTCGAAAAGTCAATCTTGATGAAAAGGATTCTATATCAGCGAATTGTTGAGCTCAAGAGGAGAGATTCAAAAATATTACAGAATAAGGAGGCTCACAGGCGCCGCCTCACCAGGGCATGGGGTGACAGCTGGCAGTCCCAGCTAGAAGGTCTTTTGCCAAGAGAGCCAAAGGAGGGTTGCTTATATCGCCTAGCCCGATTTGCTGATGGCCCTGGCAAAACACTCAGTATAGATGCACTAAGAGAAGGATTTCCAGAGATTATTAAAAATCGTCAAGATTGTCCATGTACCTCCAAGGCTAGTGATATTCAGACCATTAATATTACGAAATTTGAACAGAAGTTGGCAAGGAGTTTGATACAACCCATGGGAGAGAAACAACCCATGGGGGAGGAACAACCCATGGGGGAGGAACAACCCATGGGGGAGGAACAACCCATGGGGGAGAAACAACAACCTGTGCCGGTAGGGGAAGAACAACCTATGGGGGAGGGGGAAGAACAACCTGTAGGGGAGGGGGAAGAACAACCTGTAGGGGAGGGGGAAGAACAACCTGTGGGGGAGGGGGAAGAACAACCTGTGGGGGAGGAACAACCCACAAGCATAATTGGAGGTTAGTGATGCTCAGCTAACAAGCTTAAGTGGGCACTTGCTGACTTCACAGGAAAACGCTGTACACACACATCATCTAGAAGAAGTACGAAGCGAAGGCGGATCATTCAACCTCCCTCAACAAAGGTTTTCATTGATCTTACTAATGAGGATAATCCCAAAACGCCTAGCGAAATTGCAATTTATTTTAAGAAGTTGAAGGAAGACGCTAGAAATGGGGATGAACCTAGAGTTGTTGAAGACGCACAAGTGGCTAGCGATATGATGACAACGTTACTAGGCAATAGTTGTAACTTGGAAAAGCCAGTGAATCGCAGCCTATTCCTGCGTAGGATGTACCTTTGTTTCGATTCGGCTGGAGTGGGCCACCTTCCTTCCTTGAGTGACCTTTTTCGTGAGCCTGAAAGAGGGGAGGACTTGGAAGACATTGAAGAAGACTTGGAGGATATTGAAGACTTGGAGGATATGGAAGATGATAATGAGGAGGAGGAGGATAGTTCTTGAATAGTAGTTTCTTTATATGCTTACTGTTCAATATCACAGAATTTTATAGTTCTCTATAGTTTCTCTTTATTTCACTCTCTTATTCCAGTGGCTTTCTCTATCTTTATTTCGCTCTCTTATTCTTGTCAAGTCTATTGCCATCTGATTATATCTCCTTCATTTCTCAATCAAAAAGTTCCAGATACTCCACTCATTTCAGGAGTTTGGTCTGATCGAAAATCTATTACTAGCATTTCAGATATTAAGGGATGAACATCTTCAAGCATGCAAAGCAATGCATATGAAAGCAGCTTCCCTCACAGAGAAGAACCTAAGAAATGAGCCCAATATGATCAATAATATCAAAGAGGATATATATGAGCTTGGTGATAGTTTACTAATAGTTAACTGCTTCACCAGTATTGTAGGGGAAAGAGATTTAGACTGGCTAGTCTTCACATTCAAACACAAAGGTTAGGTATATGATAAAGCAGAAATCCCCCTAATAATTATCTATGTGGATAACAAACCTACAGCACAAAAGATCAAAATTCAATTGCCTTTGGCGGGGTTGTAGTAGAGGGAAAGAAGAAAAGAAGGATATGAAGGTTATAGAAGCAAGGAAAGAACAATAGAAATCCCCTACCTCATCATCTTGTTCTTGCCAGTAGATCGCAGTGGCTTCAGTTGGCTGATTGCAACAGCATTGGCTGATCGTACACCCCTAGATATCGCTGTTGGAATAGGCCTCGAAAACACCCCTGGATGAAAACACCCTTGAAATCAGCCTAGATATCGCTGTCGGAATAGGCCTCGAAATCACTCCTAGATATCGCTGTCAGAATAGGCCTCGAAATCACCCCTAGATATCGCTGTTAGAATAGGCCTCGAAATCACCCCTAGATATCGCTGTCGGAATAGGGCTCGAAAACACCCTCGAAATCACCCCTAGATATCACTGTTGGAATAGGCCTCGAAATCACCCCTAGATGAAAACACCCTCGAAATCACCCCCTAGATATCGCTATTGGAATAGGCCTCGAAATCACCCCTAGATATCGCTGTCGAAATAGGGCTCGAAAACACCCTTGACATCACCCCTAGATATCGCTGTTGGAATAGGCCTCGAAATCACCCCTAGATGAAAACACCCTAGAAATCACCCCTAGATATCGCTGTCGGAATAGGACTCGAAATCACCCCTAGATATCGCTGTTGGAATAGGTCTCGAAAACACCCCTAGATATCGCTGTCAGAATAGGCCTTGAAATCACCCCTAGATATCGCTGTCGGAATAGTCCTGGTAAATCCCCTCGAAATCAGCCTAGATATCGCTGTCAGAATAGGCCTCGAAAACACCCCTAGATATCGCTGTCGGAATAGTCTTGGTAAACCCCCTCGAAATCAGCCTAGATATTGCTGTCAGAATAGGACTCGAAAACACCCCTAGATATCCCTATCAGAATAGGCCTTGAAAACACCCCGACATATCACTGTCAGAATAGTCCTGGTAAACCTCCTCGAAATCAACCTAGATATCGCTGTCAGAATAGGCCTCGAAATCACCCCTAGATATCGCTGTCGGTGGTAGAGAGCGTGAGTCGCAAGCATGAGTTACAAGCATAAGTCACGAGTGTGAGTGATGACTAATTGGTAGTGTGTATAAGTTGGTAGTGCAAGCCAGATGGTCCTGGGCGTGCCAAGCAGCTGCGAGCCTAGGCGGCCTGGTCAGCCAATCATTTGGGAAAGTATTTTCCGACCCGAGTTGGTAAATCTAATTAGGTTAGCGCCAACAACGCTCCCAGGCCTGCGAGCATGGCGGCTTGGTCCTGGGCGACGAAAACACCGTTCAAATCAGCCTAGATATCGCTGTCGGAATAGATATCGCTGTTGGAATAGGCCTTGAAAACACCCCTAGATATCGCTGTCGGAATAGGCCTCGAAATCACCCCTAGATATCAGTGTCGGAATAGGCCTTGAAATCACCTCTAGATATCGGTGTCGGAATAGGCCTTGAAATCACCCCTAAATATCACTGTCGGAATAGGCCTCGAAATCACCCCTAGATATCGCTGTCAGAATAGGACACGAAATCACCCCTAGATATCCCTGTCGGAATAGTCTTGGTAAACCCCGTCGAAATCAGCCTAGATATCGCTGTCAGAATAGGCCTCGAAAACACCCCTAGATATCGCTGTCGGAATAGTCCTCGTAAACCCCCTCTAGATATCGCTGTCAGAATAGGCCTCGAAAACACCCCTAGATATCGCTGTCGGAATAGTCCTGGTAAACCCCCTCGAAATCAGCCTAGATATCGCTGTCAGAATAGGCCTCGAAAACACCCCTAGATATCGCTGTCGGAATAGGCCTCGAAAACACCCCTAGATATCGCTGTCAGAATAGGACTCGAAAACACCCCTAGATATCGCTGTCAGAATAGGCCTCGAAAACACCCCTAGATATCGCTGTCAGAATAGGCCTCGAAAACACCCCTAGATATCGCTGTCAGAATAGGCCTCGAAAACACCCCTAGATATCGCTGTCGGAATAGGCCTCGAAAACACCCCTAGATATCGCTGTCGGAATAGTCCTGGTAAACCGCCTCGAAATCAGCCTAGATATCGCTGTCAGAATAGGACTCGAAAACACCCCTAGATATCGCTGTCAGAGATCACGAACTGAGCATGTGCTGGTAGAGAGCGTGAGTCACAAGCATGAGTGGCAAGCATGGGTTACGAGCATGATGACTAATTGAATGATGGTAGAGAGAAACAGCCTGGAAAACAGCAGTAGAGTATAGGCATAAGACAAATAAAACTAATATCGCTGTCAGCATAGGCCTAGACAAGCACATCTAGATATCATGTCAGAATAAGACTCGAAAACATAGATATCGTATATATAGGAATAAGCCTCGAAAGCACATGGATATCGCATATATAGGTATAAGCCATGAAAACACACATAGATATAGCTGTCGAACAGCATGGATAAAACACATATATATGGCACTAAAGCATGGATTTATCGCATATATATATATAAGGCACGAAAGCATGATTTCTTGAATATATATGTATAAGGCACGAAAGCATGAATTTGTCACATATATATATAAGTACACGACTAGCTAATGTGTGAGGATTGTGTTGAGGCGCGCTGGAGCCCAATTTTTTCTTGCTGACTAAAAGCTAGTATTTGCACTGTCGGCTGGTCAGTAGAGCTGGCTATAGAGCTGGCTATTCGGCTAGCTGTTTGAGCTGGTAGGTAGAGATGGTATTTTCGCTGGCGCCGGAGCTGGCTATTTGGCTGGCTATTTGGCTGGATGTACAGCTAGTCGGTAGAGCTGGTATTTTCGCTGTCAGCGGAGCTGGCTATTTGGCTGGCTATTTGGCTGGATATAGAGCTGGTGTAGAGCTGGCTGGTAGAGCTGGTATTTTCGCTGGCGGCAGAGCTGCTGGCTATTTGGCTAGCTATTTGGCTAGCTATTTGGCTGGATATAGAGCTGCTCGGTAGAGCTGGGATTTTCGCTGGCGGCAGAGCTGGCTATTTGGCTGGCTATTTGGCTGGCTATTTGGCTAGCTATTTGGCTGGCTGTAGAGCTGGTCGGTAGAGCTGGTATTTTCGCTGGCGGCGGAGCTGGCTATTTGGCTGGCTATTTGGCTGGATATAGAGCTGGTCGGTAGAGCTAGTATTTTCGCTGGCGGCGGAGCTGGCTATTTGGCTGGCTATTTGGCTGGCTATAGAGCTGGCAGATAGAGCTGACCGGTAGAGCTGGTATTTTCGCTGGCGGCGGAGCTGGCTATTTGGCTGGCTATTTGGCTGGCTATTTGGCTGGATTATTAGAGCTGGTCGGTAGAGCTGGTATTTTCGCTAGAGCTGGTCAGTAGAGCTGGTATTTGCGCTGTCGGCAGAGCTGGCCATTTGGCTGGCTATTTGGCTGGGTATAGAGCTGGTTTCCCGACCCGGGTCGTGAAATCAAGCGAATTTAGCCAAGCACCAAGCTAGCTAATTTGGACACTCGCAGGATCGCGAGTCTGGCCTGCAGATAATATAGAGCTGGTCGGTAGACCTGGTATTTTCGCTGTTGGCAGCTCTAGCTATTTGGCTGGCTATTTGGCTGGATATAGAGCTGGTCAGTAGAGCTGGTATTTTCGCTGTCGGCGGAGCTGGCTATTTGGCTGGCTATTTGGCTGGCTATTTCGCTGGCTATTTGGCTGGATATAGACCTGGCCGGTAGAGCTGGTATTTTCGCTGGCGGCGGAGCTGGCTATTTGACTGCCTATTTCACTGGATGTAGGGCTGGTCAGCAGAGCTGGTATTTTTGCTGGGTGCAGCTGACTATTTGGCTGGCTACAAGTGTCGCACTCGACTGAAATTATACACCAAAATGGTAGGTGATGGATTGGAGTGCGGTCTTGCAGGGGTAGATTGCCTAGGACAATTTGTATGTACTCGACAGAAATACTCGACAGAAATTGTTCTGAGAAATACTCCTATGCTATCATTTGAACATATTTGCCAAGTCTGAATACAACACTAGCGTGGAAAATCCACCAACTTGTGCGGACAATAATTCTACAACTTGGGAGTAAGTAGATAATTTTTTAGCGGTATTGAGCAAGAGCGTATATTTATCTTGTATTTGAATATAATAGCTAAAATAATCGATATGTGGTTGTGGTTGTTGGCCGGGGTTGAAACCTGCGACCAAAATTGAGCCAAGTACGCTATATTCTAATAGCTGCGATGTTGCTATTCTGACCCTAACCTTCCGCTATATAGAATTTCAAAAAGGACTTCAGTTAAAAGGTATGTCAGCAAAAGAATTCCTGATACAGCAAGCCCATGCTAATACTGGACATGGAGGCTTGTCAAAAATCTTGGAAGAGCTGAATAGCAACTATGTCTGGCAGAATTCCTATAATAAGACACACCAATATGTGCAAAGCTGTGAGATCTGCCAAATCACTAAAGGATCTACACAGAAGCCTATGGGTCTCCTAACACCACTCAATATACCACTTAGACCCTGGGGAAGTATTGCTATGGATTTTTTTAGTATGCAACCTGTCATGATACCCTACACAAGCATTATTTATGGTTATTAGACCAATGAAAAAACCTCTCTACACATATTAACATTTCATAAGCTATTAGTCATTTCTGATAGGCATTCTGATTTTACTTATTTGATACCTGTTGTGGAGAATATTAATACACAAGGAGTTATTGATATCTTTGAAAGATTCATTAAGCCTAGTATAAGATTTTCTTATGAAATTATTTCTAATCAAGATCCCCTGTTTATGTCATCAGAATTTCAAGAATGGCTTGGTAAGAATGGAATTTTGCATCAAACATCTTCCACTTATCATCCTCAGACAGATGGAGCAAGTGAGAGGAAGAACAGAACTATTATTCCTATGTATGCTGCCAAGAAGTTGGAAGGACTCAATTGGGTTGAAGCAACACCTTCTGTTCAAACAGAGGTGAATGTAAGAGTTGGATCTTCTAGGAAGAAGTCACCTTTCCAGATTAGGATGGGCTACCAACCCAAACTGTCAGCATCTCCTCTCCCTCACCCTATTCAAGTCTATTCAGACCCTACCACCAGATTCTATGAAGCTGCTGAAAATCTCACCAAAGCCAAAGAAAGCCAAATTCAGCAAGCCAACAAACACAGACAAGCATCTCCTAGCTACAGAGCTGGTAACCAAGTGATGCTATCCACCAAGAATCTCCCTGCCAGGTACCACACATCCAAGCTATCTCCAAAATGGATTGGACCCTTCTACATTATCCACTATTACCCATAGAGCCAGACAGCTAAACTGGACTTCACTGACTTTCCTGACCTGAA
>ML121721.1:12888-30273 GCA_003788615.2 Terfezia boudieri ATCC MYA-4762
GAGAGTAAGGTATCCCCTTACTAGGCCCAAAATACGTAAGAGAGGTGTATCTCCATTCAGTCTTAACTCCGTCACGTTACCGTCACGAGTCAGAGATTGAGTATGTACTAAACTTTAGTTATTGTCAATACTGAGTTGTATACTCAGTACACTTTATGTACTCAGTTGTTCCGTCTGTCGGGTTACAAAACCCATGAACAACTCCAATTGTATTCTTTAATGTATTCAACCTCCCATCTCCCAATAAGTCCCATTGACTGATTAGGTGAAGGAATGTACGGAGGGACAAATCTATTTTTCAGGTAGGATTCTTTAATTTGTCCTTATCTCCTAAGTACATGTACTAATCATTTCGAACTTTCCACAAGGGTATGAAGGGTTTTTACAGAATAGGAGTAGACTATGTACTAATATACGTTCTTGATTTAGTAGTATTATTATTTCCCCATGTATAAGGAAACCTTCGGACAGACTCAAGCAAGTAGAGATAGATACAATCAATATAAGAGTTCCACTGGTTAATCTATAAGTGCCTTTGGCACTCTATAACTTCTATCTTATACTACATATTATGCACAAGGTTATAACCTACACACTTGCTACTATTCTATATATCTTTCTACCAGTAGTAGTGATTGTTTGCCTTATAATCTATTGTGTTAATTAGAGATAACTGGATTAAGATCTTATCTTATCTAATCAGATCAGATCTTATCAGATTATCCTAATCCCCTTACAATACATTACAATGTGCTACTGGTGTATTATAGGAATTCATACAGCGGCTTCTGTAGTTGTATGAATTCATAGCGGCCTCTACATTTATTTGTGGCTTATATATATATATGGAGTTCATTCATTCGCGGCTTCTATATATCGAAGCAATTCATACATTTGCGGCTAATATATATCGAAGGAATTCATGCATTCATGGCTTCTATATATTGCAGTAGTTCATGCATTCGCGGCTTCTATATATCGAAGGAATTCATACATTCGTGGCTTCTATATATGGAAGGAGTTCATGCATTCGCGGCTTCTATATATCGAAGGAATTCATGCATTCGTAGCTTCTATATATCGAAGAAATTCATACATTCATGACTTATATATATATATAGAGTTCATGCATTCATGGCTTATATATATCGAAGAAATTCATGCATGCGCTACATACATGCATATGATTGTGGCAGACTAGGAAATTTCCAGATCTGGGTCAAGATAGTGCTCTTAGCATAGACCCTAGTCAGGCAAGTATACATGAATTCCTGATATATAGAAGCCACGAATGCATGAATTCCTTCGATATATATAAGCCGCGAATGCATGAACCACATATATATATATAATCCGCAAATGGCTGAACGCCTTCGATATATAGAAGCTACGAATGCATGAATTCCTAGAATATATATCAGCCGTGAATGCATGAATTCCTTTGATATATAGCAGCCGCGAATGCATGAACTCCTTCAATATATAGAAGCCACGAATGTATGAACTCCTTCGATATATAGACACTACGAATTCATGAATTCCTAGAATATATATCAGCCGCGAATGCATGAATTCCTAGAATATATATCAGCTGCGAATGCATGAATTCCCCCGATATATAGAAGCCGCCAATGCATGAACTCCTTCGATATATAGAAGCCACGAATACATGGATTCCTAGAATATATATCAGCTACGAATGCATGAATTCCTTTGATATATATCAGCCACGAATGCATGAATTCCATATATATATATAAGTCGCGAATGCATGAATTCCTTCGATA
The DNA here is from genome assembly GCA_003788615.2 of Terfezia boudieri ATCC MYA-4762. Lineage (NCBI taxonomy): Eukaryota > Fungi > Ascomycota > Pezizomycetes > Pezizales > Pezizaceae > Terfezia > Terfezia boudieri. Next base: position 14,676 of record ML121721.1, read on the forward strand.
TATAGAAGCTATGAATGCATGAATTCCTAGAATATATATCAGCCGCGAATGCATGAATTCCTTGTATATATTATATATATATATAAGCCTCGAATGCATGAATTTCTTCGATATATATCAGCCCCGAATGCATGAATTCCTTCGATATATAGAAGCCTCGAATAAATGTAGAGGCCGCTATGAATTCATACAACTACAGAAGCCGCTGTATGAATTTCTACAATACACCAGTGGCACATTCATGAGCTTGTGATGGAGGAGTTCCATACCTACCTCACGGGCCAGATAAATATGCTAGCCTTCGGAGGGATGAGCCGAAGGTGACTATGGCTAGTCTGGTTGGCATACTATGGCCTGCACACACATATCACATGTATGTATTGCTATTCTAAGTTGGCATTGCCAAGCACGCGGCTGCAAGGGCTGCCAAGCGTGGTTCATCACACCTAGTCAGGTGTACTAGTACACCCCTGATTTCCCTGCCATCCCAATTGCTGCAGCAGCTTCCACTGGCACACATCTCAACCTCAAGGGTATTGCCCACAATACAAGTCAAGGAAACTCATGAAGTGAGAGTATTGCTAGGCCTACAATATTTGCACACATAGCTGACCTATCTATAGCGTTTATTAAATGACCGACCAAGTTCAATTGATACAGGTGAGAGCATTGTTGCCCTGACTAATTATGAGCATACATAACTGACTTCTCTAACAGAAACAACTAAGTAATTACTTTAAGCCATATCTCTAATACCGACACTTCCTCAACATACAGCCTCGTCGACACAGCTCCCGAGTCGACACAGCAATGCCTCCGATTAAGCAGTGCCAGGCTTGCCATAAGTGCACGCATAGCTAATGTTTCTTCCAGTGGGCAGTAACCGACTGAGCAAGTTTACTTGATGCAGGTGTGAGCATTGCACTGACCAAATATGAGCACGCATAACTAACCTGTCTTGCAGAATTAACCAAGCGATTAATATAAGAACTGCCATATATCAACATCGACGCTGCCATATCTCCAACAGCTATGCTGCCATATCTCCAACAGCTACGCTGCCATATCTTCAACGTCGATCCTGCCATATCTCCAATGTAGACCCTACTATATTTCCAACGTCGATACTGCCATATTTCCAATGGCTACGCTGCTATATCTCTAATGTCGACGCTGCCATGCCACAGATATGTGCACTCTAGGTGAGAGCATTTCCAGGCTTCTAATAAGTGCACGCACTGCTAACGTATCTTCTAGGTAAGCGACAGAGCAAGTTCAATTGATAGAGGTGAGCGTATTGCACTGGCCAAATATTAGCACACATAACTAACCTATCTTGTAGAATTATCCAAGCGATTAATATAAGAACTGCCATATATCAACATGGACGCTGCCATATCTCCAACGGCTACACTACTATATTTCCAATGTCGATGCTGCCATTTCTCCAACGTCGACACTGCCATGCCACAGATATATGCACACTAGGTTAAAGCATTTCCAGGCTTCTAATAAGTACACGCACTGCTAACTTGTCTCCTAGGTAAGCGATGGAGCAAGTTCAATTGATAGAGGTGAGCGTGTTGCACTGGCCAATTGTGAGTACGCATAACTGACCTGTCTTACAAGATTATCAGGGCAATGGTTACAACTTGCAATGCGCCTGTAATTGCCAGGATCAAGGCAGCGGACGTGTAAGCATCGTTAGCTCGTCTACGTTCGTGCCTGTCATGCTTGGTTAAGGAATGAGTACTTCATTTAGCCAGTATTATAGGGAGGTCGGCGAAGGTTCAGTTATAATCCTGTGGTTTGGTTAACAAGCTTGTGTGTATATAAACAATTGGAATACTATAAATTTTTACTATACTTGTTTGTCAGAGTGATCACAACCATGTATATGCTTGATTATGCGTAGCAGGGCCCTATTGTAGAGAACCTAAAGACCATCCGTTCTGGACTGAAGTACTATGCATGGTTCGAGATCCAAGGAAGCCGTAATAGGTGGGGTTTAATAGTGGGTATTCCCAAGTTGGGTTGCATTAGTAGGGTATACTACACCTGGCGCCCAGAGGCAGAGGATTTAGATACCTAGTGCCCGGCGCATGGAAGATTAAGGAATGACACGCCTGGAGGCAGTCTCGATCAGACTCTCGTAAAGCCTACAGAGGAGTTGCATATTTGACATCCCGATGCAAGGGGTTAGATAAGTACGTACAGGATGCCCTGGAAGGCCGAAGGTCGGAGAGGTATGCCTTAGGTGCCACGGGAGGCAGAAGGCCAGAATGCAATAGGTACAGGATGCCCTGGGCGCCATAGGAGACAGAAGGACAGAATGTACTAGGTACAGGAAGCCCTGGGCGCCACGGGAGGTAGAGGAAAAAGTAGTGGCGCCCGGGCACCTCTGCAGGGCGTCCGGACGCTAAAATTTCTTTCCTAATGAAGGTATATATGGAGGGCTTTGAGGAAGTACACAGAGGAAAAGTGGGGGGAGGTAGGAGAATGGAGGAGGCTGGCGAGGATAGAAGGAAATGCATAAAAGCAAGAGAGAGTGGGGTCATTGAGGGAGTAGTAGAGAGGTGCTCCTGGGGCCCTGCCCACTTGTAAGGTTATTCGAGTGGCCTACCAGAACGTATATGGAAGTCATTTAAATACCTATACATTCTTGGAGTAGTGTAGGGAAGAGTAGATAGATATCATGTTTGTTGGGGAGATGTAGATTGACAAAATAAGCAAAGGCACTTAGAGCCACCTCAGCTATATCTTAGGCTCAGAAATTAAGAAAAGGAGGAGGATAATAGGGTTCTAGAGTAAGAGGTGGGAGGGAAGGGCTAAGGTTGTAGCCGAGGAAGATAATTTCATTTTTTTAGAAGTGGGAGGTAGGAAGTTAAGGAGTCTCTATACTAGTGGAAAATAGTAGGAGATCAAATGGAAAGACTGACTCGGAAATATAGGTAGTTGGATGAACAGAGAGAGTACAGTAGTAGGGGACTGGAATGCCTACAACTATCTCTGTGACTTAGGGAATAGAGAGGATAGCAGGGGTAGGCTATTACCAGAGTGGATGGAAGGCCATGGGTTCAAGGTAGCAGATAGAGGGGGAGAGTGGATATGGGAAAGAGTGAGGAGAGGGTGGTTGGAAAAGAGCAGGATAGACCACTTCATGAGAAGGAGTACTAGAGGGTGGCAGAAGGCACAGAGCATGAAGCTCGCCTTAGATTACTAGGTGATCAAAGTGGAAATAGAAGAGGGAGACATCGAGGGAGCTGAAGAAGGAAGGGTAGTAGTAGACTAGAAAAAGCTCAAGGAGCTTACAAAGGAGTTGAATAGAAAAGGTGGATTGAAAGGGGATAGGTAGTATGAGAGCCTACTTAGGAAGACCGCATGTGAGAAGCTAAGGACATTGAGAGCTCAGATGTCGAAGGAGCTCAGGATTAGGGGAAGGTCCAAAAGATAGTAAGATAAAGAGCTCTTAGTATAGCTGAAGATCATAAGAAAGGGCAGAAGACAAAAACTCAACGAGTCGCTAAACTATGAGACTAGAACTATGAGGTGGAAACAGGAAAAGAACAAGCTAAGAGAGATGATCAAGAGGAAGAAGAAGGCTTGCTGGGAAAGGTTCTGTGAGAAAAATGGGAATAAAGACTCATGGGATGTAGTCAAATAGGCGAAGGATCTCTGGCACCTCTGACAATATATGGGAGACCTGGAAGACCTAGACTACAAAAAACTAAAAAAAGATGAAGAGAAAGCTGAGGGATTAATTAGGGATCATTTTAGCAGAAGGCGAGACAGGCGGGAGTTAGGCGAGGGTGAGGAAAAGATCGATAGGGGGGAGGTAAGGGGGAGGGAAGAGGTATCAGGGGATAATAACCAGTGGGAGGATGAGGTCCAGAAAGCACTCCAAGGTAATAGCAACAAGTCAGCAGCCAGCCTAGATGGGATCAGCTACCGGTTCATTAAGATAGTCATGGGGACCAAACTAAGGACTAAGATAGTTAAGGAGGTGGCAGCTAACTTGAGGAGAGGAAAGATCCTAGCTAGGTAGCAGTTCATTAAGGTAGTGATAATCCCAAAACCAGGAAAAAACTACAGTAAAACAAAGGAATGGAGGCCGATAAACCTAATCAATTGCATCAGCAAGCTGGATGAAAAGATGGTAGCAGAACGGCTGCAGGAGTCAGGCCTCCTATATAAGCACTAGTTTGGCTCAGTCAAAGGCAGGTCGGCTACAGAGGCTGTGCTATGTATAGTGACAAGGGCCCAGAGATGCCTGGCTAAGGAGGGTTCTGTGGGGTGGGCATTCTGGGACGTTAAAGTGGGGTTTCAGAATGTCAGGGAAGAAGACATGATCATAGAATTGGTAAAGGCAGAGGAGAGCAGGAGGTGGATCCCCTGGATCAGAGAGTTCTTCCGAGCCAGAGAATTCGAGATCGAATAGGATAGTCGGTTCAGAGGTAAAGGGAAGACCAACTTAGGATCTCCATAGGGATCACCTCTTTTGGCAGTGATATTCCTAATCTGGATGCCCTCAATTATTAGAAAAATGAAAAGAGAGATCAGAAAAGTGGTACTATTTGATAATGAACTACCATCATACATTGACGACCTACATTTCAATATCTGCGTTTGGGGGAAAGAGAGGGTGAAAGAGATAGATATGGAATAGGTCCTAGTGTAGATAGATGAGGTAGTCCATAAAGTAGCATGAAAATACCACCTCTAATAGGAGGATCTTAAGTATGAGAAGATGGTCCTCAGGAGTAAGAGGAGGAGATGTAACAAAAAGGTCAAATGGGTAAAGTAGGTTGGCTTCATAATGGGTGAGAGCTTGATATTTATAGAGTACGGGAGAAGTAGAATAGCTAAGGCTAGAAAGCTGCTAGGGTAGCTAAAAGAGCTGAGCAACTCGAACTGGGGTATGAGTGCCACTAGCTAGAGGGTAGCCTATACTGGTAAGGTAAGGGCAGTAGCTCTTTGGAGAGGTGAACTAGCCTGGAGAGGACAAAGGGATTGGGAAGAGGAGTTTGAAAAACTCTAGTACCAAGACCTTAAGAGGTGTATAAGTGTAACATATGGCTCACATAGGGAACTGATAAGCCAGATTGTAGGAGTAGAGTCAACTAGAATAGCTCTAGATGCCACCCAAGCCAGGATCATGGCAAAAATGATGCACAGTCCTGGGGCACTGGGGGACCTCTGGCTGGGGGAAGGGGTCAGAGGGAGGAACATTGAGGAGAGGAGAAGTTAAGACTACTTTGAGGAGTCCTTCCCCCAGGTGGATGAGTTCACTTTGGTTTTGATAGCCATCCAGAGCAAGGCGGGGGTGCTAAAGGAGGAGGGTAATGAAATGATTAGCCTAGGGAAGGACATCCCAGTCCTAGACATCTCCCTGGTTAACCTAGAGCTGACAAGGGATTGAGCCCCTAATAAGTAGTAGGATAGGATTAGGGAGATTAAAGAGGATACTGTAGTGTTGTATATAGATGGCAGCATGAGTCAAGAAAGGGGCGTAGGGGGGGGTAGTACTTAGAGGGGAGAATTGTAAAAGGCTATGTAAGGATGGGCCAGATTTGCATAGTATGGGATGGAGAAGTTATAGGCATAAAAAGGTCTTTGGCTGAGACTGATCATGGATGGAAAATGCTTATTCTTTTTGATTCACAAGCAGCACTGGGGGCAATCAGAAATGCAGGCAGGAAGAGAAAGGCAAGAAGTGCAGAGATAGCCAGGTTAATTGCTTATATCTAGAATAGACAAGCAAGGCTTGGAGTAGAAGCAGTGAGGCTTGGGTAGGTAAAAGCTCATATGGGGATTCTAGGCAATGAATAGGCTGACCAGCTGACTAAAGCTGGAGTAGAGAAGAGGGAACCCCTAACTCGTATTATCATATAGGGAGGCCTAAACCAGGAATGGAGAAGGAGGAGGGAGAGGGAGAGGAAGGTGGTGGGGGCAGGAATGGGTAGGGTGGTGAAGTGGAGGAGGAAGGTAAGGGTCATTTATATCCAATACAGGATAGGGAATAGGAATCTATAATTCTAGCGAGCTAAACTAGATGATACCCTTTACACGACCTGCCGGAGGTATAGCAAACATGAAGAGACAGGCAGGCATGTTGCCTTGGTCTCCTCTCACGGAGAAGAAATAGGCCAGAAATGGAGCATCTGGGAGAAGATAGATTAGAGAAAAAGGTCGCTTAGGAAGGAAAAAGATGAGAAGGGGGAAGAGAACGTGATATATTTAGTGGAGACCTTCTTCTCAAACCTGGACCTAACTTAGATTGCGGGTGAAGAGAGAGGGGGGAGTAGACAGGGGTAAGGCTAGTTAAGGGGTGTAGCAGAGGAAGTCCGAATAAAGAGCGTGAGGCTAGGTCGAGAATTTGGCGATGGAAGACCTAATTTAAAAGGATGGTGAAGCCGGTTAGAGGGCATAGTGGAGGAGGTAGGGGTATTTGGTTTTTCTTTATTTTAGGAGGCTAGGCATTTATACTGCTTATTGTCCCGTAGGCATATCGAGTCTTTTAAGATAAGGGAACGGGGCTGTCTCATAGCCTTAGGCTCTAAAGACGTATAGACTTCAAAAAAAAAAAAAAAAAGAAACTCGATAGCTGGTAGACAAGTATGAATAGCTAGTAAAATAGCTAAATATATGAGAAACTATATAGCTGGCAGGCACCCGTGAATAGTAGCAAAAATAGATGAATATATAAGAAACTTGATAGCTGGCAAGAAAGTGATAATAGCTCGGAAAATAGGTGAATATATAAGAAACAGAGCTAGAAGCTTTAGATTGGAAGAAGTCAATGAGGTTCTAGACACTCTACTCTGGGATAAATAATGATTGAGATAAATGATGATTAAATCATGACACTCATAATGCAATACTTTATAATACATATTAGATAATATATCACTGATAGTACTGACACATTGTAACACAACTCAAGTGAATCAATTTCCAGTGCTATTGTTCTGGGCCTCCCATAAGAAAATTAAACTAGTGAAAGGACTGGGCCCTACATGAGACTACCCATCTCCTGGCTGGCCTGGGCCTCGTGGAAGAATACAGAATGGCCAGGCCAGCTGTAAGTATGAGAAAAATGGTTCTTTACGATATCTGGATAATTTAGATAACTATCAGATAAGCTATTACCCTCAACTAACACAAGAGGACTTAGACAAATCAGACTTGCTTACCACTGGCCCTACCCTCTGCAAGTGGTAGTACAATCAGACTAGGTTGTACCTATACTTACAACACAAGATTCTTGTGACTTACGCTCACTACTTAAGGTATGATTGCCAGATAATACATGCTTGTGACAAAACGTCAGCTCGCCATTTAAGGCCAACTAGACTAACTCAAGGCATACTTACTATATAATCTTGCTATATAATGTATGCTTGTGACATATATTGAGGCTCGCCGTACATGGTATACTTGCCTTACTCAAGGCATGCTTGCTACCTCGCTACTCAAAGCGTGCTTGCTACATAATACATACTTACGATATATATTGAGGCTTGCTGTATATAGCATACTTGACTTACTTAAGGCATGCTTGCCACCTCCCCACTCAAAGCATGTTTACCATATAATACACGCTTACGATATATATTGAGGCTTGCCGTATATGGTATACTTGACCTACTCAAGGCATGCTTGCTATATAATGCATGCTTACTATATAACGTAGGCTTGCTATATAACATATGCTTGCCATATAATGCATACTTGCCATATAATGTACGCCTGCTATATAATGCATGCTTACTATATAATATAGGCTTGCCATTCAAGGTATGCTTGCTATATAATCTTGGCATATAACATATGCTTGCCATATAATGCATGCTTTTAATATATATTAAGGCTCGCCATACATGGCATACTTGATTTACTTAAGGCATGCTTACTATATAATGGATGCTTGCCACATAATATAGGCTCACCATATAATACATGCTTATGACATATGGTGAGGCTCGTGTATACTTGACTTACATTTACTACTGAAGGCATGCCTAATATATAATAAAAACTCCAAAAATAAGGTATAAATGGATAGATATCTGCTCACTAGAAATTATTCGAATATACAAATCAGTCCCTTTAAAGATATCAATAGCCGTTTCCTCACCCTTTGAGCCTTAAGATGGTCCCTTTACTCCCAGTATTTGTATTGCTTTTGAAGACTTTATTACCTAATCTTATACACTATGATTGCACTTAACCCTTGATTGATAGAGAGAAATTAGGCAAACCCTTCTAAATTCTGATTCATTAGGAAAGTTAAACAAGCAAGGTCATTGGCGCAAATAGACAGCATTAAATAAATATTATTTAAAGAATAGGAATATTTATAAATATCTAACAGTAGCACAAAAGAAAGCTAGACTAGGTAACCGACAAGTTGTTTTTGATCATGAAGTATATAATATAGTTGTTACTATGTATAGTAGCTTACTACATGCTGGTAAAAACAAAATATTTGATGCAATTAATAGTCAATACTATGGAATTGAACGTATGGAGGTATGTTATAATCAATATATTTATTTTATATATACTAATTAATATTTAGGTAGTTTGAATACTATAATGGTATTCTATATGTGTTAAATCCAAGCCAAGAACAACTCGAGCTCCACTACAACTAATTGTAGTATCCAAATTATAGGAGCAAGTACAGATTGATTTAATTGATATGTGAGGCAATCCAGATAGAAAGTACAGTTGGATATTAAATATTCTAGACCATTTTTCCAACTTTTCAGCAGTATATCTATTAAAAAACAAATGTAGTCGTAAGGTTGCTATAGGTATCTTAAACTAGATTAGCTTATTTGGTCCACCTAAAATTCTTCAATGTAATAATGGTATGAAATTTAAAGGTGCTGTTTTTATTTTAATCAAACTTAATGGAATCAATCTTATAAATAGATGACCTCGATATCCAGAAACATAAGGCTTAATTGAATAAGCCAATCGAGTCTTAAAAAGCAAGCTTTATGCATAGAAAGAGGAGCAGAAAACTAATAAATGGGCAAAAGGACTTCCAATTATAGTCTTAACAATGAATACATAGGTATTTTTAATATTAAATATTTTAAAAAAATCAACCTAATATGAATATAATATAGGTCCATTCTACTATGGGATTTACACCATGTGAGGTTGTATTCAAAATAAGGCTCTCTTCATTACTTCTACCAACATCACAATGAAATAAAGCAACTTTTATTTCTAAAAGCGGAGATAAAATTACCCTACCATAAATTGTATCTCATTCAGATGGTCAGCTAGTTTTTCGATACTCATCTAATGATTCTGATGATGGCTCATCATTATTGATCATTGAATCACCTCCTTCTTCTAATACTAGTTCAGAAAATGAAAGACAAGATACTTCAGATGAACTAGATGCAGATATATCTAGTACAGATGTATTAGGTACAGATAAGCAAGGTTTAAATTTGTTAGATACAGATGTGCTAGCTACAGATATACCAAATACAGATGTACTAGTTATTAATATTCTAGTTGGAAGTACTGTACCAGATTCCTCTATGATATTAGCTCGAGTTCAAACCAATACCGCAAAGGCTCATACCTAAATAAATATAAAATACAGTAAATTCTAAGATATTGCAAAATTTAATGTTAGTGATCTAGTATTACTTTTCATTCCTAGAATTGACCGACATCTAACCAATGCACCTAGGCTATTCTCCAAGATTATCCTTAAACCCCACCCTGATCAATATCAGTTGCTAACTCTTCATGGCATACGGAACCACTATTATCCTACTCACAAACTACATCAGCTTCCACCAAATTTTATATATCCTAATTTAGATCAATTATACACATTATTCACATATAATGCAAACCACCTAGTGTAAGGGATGCGGAAGCAAGAGTGATAGTTTAAGGAAATGTTACGAGTTCAGAGGAAGATAGGATAGATATAGTAGTATTTGGAGGAGAACGGAGAGACTAAGTAACAGGGCAGAATAGAATAGTGCTTGGGTCTTGCCTTTCCAACTAGAATACATGAGCGTCTTTTGTAGATATCCTGATATCTCATTCTACCTCATACTACATCATCATTCCATGCCATATATACCAATGTCATATCGGAATGGTCCCACTGATCTACCGAAAAGCTAGCAAAGTAGATCTTCCAAAGCATCTTTGTTGTATATGTAATACCCCTTGCAAATTGGGTAGGTATCATGTATTACGTACAGCTCTACAACTCTCTACTGTTCCAGCCCGACCCTCTACTATCAATATAGAGTTTTTGCCTGGCTGTCCTAATTAGTGATCAAGCCATATTCTAGGTGCCAGGCTTACAGTGCCATGTCGGGCTCGGTTTGCCAAAATGCGCTCTACACACATTTGATGACCTTTTGTAGTTGAACTCGTAATATCACTGCCCTCTCTGAGGCGGTTGTCCTCGACTGACTGATATTTGTTCTTTCCCGCACATAATCGTTATGTTCTGGAACATAGTGCCATCCTTCATAATTCCATATTAGAAGATCATATCCTAAAGGTCAGTGTGCCTCATGTTTCGTTATCATTAAAACCTCAGTTCATTAAAAAACCTGTTACTAGATAAAAATAATGATACAGGAAAAAGGTATAACTGTTACTTCTTAAGTCTTATTAAATGGCTTAGTTGGGTATTTTGCATGAAATTTTCGAAGTTTTTCTTCGCAAGCTAATTCATATAATAATACACAGGTATCATCCTCTGGGTTATAACTCTTCCATCGTATGCCATAGTAGACCCTCCCTTTCCGGCGAATAGGGTCTACAATTTTGTCAACATTATACAAGAGATCTTTGTCATCCTCATTTGTAGTTGTCTGAGGTTCTGCTTATTGGTTGAATAGTTTAAGTAGTATAGTATATATAACTTTATCTATTCTGATACCTTTAGGTATATTGAGTTTATATGCATGTTGCTCGATAAGTCGAGATGTAGTGTATGGACCGATCTATTTGTTAGTAAGTGATCGATTATTACCTACACGAATTGTCAGGTTTCTTCTGTCAACCAGAACCTGATCCCCAATATTATATTTCCTACTTTTATCTATAAATAGTTCACTTTGGTGATCATTAATTTTTTTTAAGATAGTATGTATTTGGGAATGAATAGATATCATTTAGTCCAGCCATTCCACTGCTGCAGGAGAAGTAAGTTCACTAGCGGTAGTAGTGTATATAGTACGAGGATCATAACCATATATTGACCTGAACGGAGAGTAGCCATGTATTAAAGTAGCTGTTGAATTATAAGCGAATTCTACTAATGGTAATCATTTTGCCTATCGGTCTTGTCTATCATGGCAGAATATCCTGAGATATTCCTTCAAAGTTTATATTGCTCTTTCGGATAGGCTATCAGTTTGTGGGTAGTATGCAGTAAATAGTCGCAGGCAAATATCAAGTTTGCGGTTAATTTGCTTAAGCATTTCACATACGAATTGTAGTCCTCTGTCTGATGTGATACTTCTTAGTAGGCCATGTAGCTTCCATATCTCATTGGTATAGGTATTGGCTATATCTTCTGCCGTCCAAGTTGTCTTTGCTGGGATATATCATTGCATTTTCATAAATCGGTCTGTTACTACTAGGATTGCATTGTAGGTTTCTGACTGCAGTAGTTCTGTTATGAAGTCTATAGCGATCTCTTTCCAGAGATGTATTCCTGTTGCCATTAGTATTATATTAGTCTGTCGGGAGTGACGGTCTGCCTTTGCCTTTTGACAAGGTACACATCCTGCAATATATTTTGCAATATCCTCTTACCAACCTTGCTATATAAAATTGCGGCTAACTAATTCCTGTGTTCTTTTAACCTCCCAATAGCCTGTGACCTTACTATCATAGCATTGTCTTAGTACCTCTAATTTGTATTCTGGAGATACAACTAGTAAGCTATCCTACTTTGGCCATGCGGTAATAATAATTTCGTCTATATATGGGTCTTTTCCCTAGTCTTCTTCAAGATCTTCTTCAAGTTCTTCCTCTAGTATCTATAGTTGTCCTTCCTGTAAAATTCTTTGTTCCATTCCTGATTTCTCATCTCCAGATCTTCTTGTTATTACATCGAGCTTTCCCATCTTAGCTCCTAGTTGGTATGTGATGGTAAAAATAAATTCTGATAGCTTAAGATACTATGTTGCTTGCCTTGAGTTAAGTTTTTGTTTAGTATTAAAATACTGTAGCCCTTGGTAATCTGTAAAAATTGTGACTGTAATACCAACTAGCCATGCTCTCCATTTCCGCAAACAGTCAACTATTGATAATAATTCTTTGTCGTGAATAGGCCAATTTCATTGAGTAGTATTTAGTGTTTTAGAGTGATAGTCAGTTGGATGTAAAGTTTTTATATTGTTGAAGATGTGATATCGTGAGAGGACTCCTGTAATTGCTTGGTTACTGGCATCAGTTTCCATAATCATTTCTAGATTCCAATCAAACTGCATAAGAATTGGTTGCGAAATGAAGTCTTGTCATAGGTTATCGAAAGCTTATTGTTGTCGATTTGTTCAAAAAAATGGTATATCTCGCGTAAGTTCAATTAGTAGTTGAACCTTTGTACTATAATTGATAATAAACTGACGATAGTAATTAGTAAATCCTAAAAAGGCTTGTACTTCTTTTTTCTTTGTTGGAATTGGCCATTTTGTAATAGTCTTCACTTTTATAGGATTTATATGGATCTCCGACCTATTAATAATATATCCAAGAAATATAGTGTTATTAGTATGGAATTCGGATTTTGGGAGGTTAACTGCTAAATTATGATCGATGCATTTCTGAAGTACTGTTTCGACTATTCTTTGATGTTCGGATTCAGTAGTACCTCCACATATTAAAATATGGTCCAAGTACCAAATAATTCCAAGTCCTTGATGGTCCTCAAATATAGTATCTATCATTTCTTGAAATGATGCAGGAGTATTAGTTAGGCCAATTGGCATAACAGTATACTTATATAACCCTCTCTTTATTTTAAATGCAGTTTTCCATTCATTTCCTATAGCAATCCGAATTAAGTTATATCTGATTTTTAGATCAAATTGGGTGAATCATTTAGCTCCTCTAGTTCGATCAAGTAAATCATTAATTAGAGGTAAGTGATATCGGTTTGGTACTGTAATTCGGTTAAGGCCTCGATTGTCAATACATAAGCGAAGAGATCCATCCTTTTTTGGAACGAATAATATCAGTGCACCTGCTACTGATCTCAATCTTCTAACTTTTCCATTTGGTATATTATCTTTACGATATTTTTCTAAGGCAATATCTTCTTCCCATGTTGTTTTATATATCAGACTATTTGGAATTTTCATATTTGGATCAATTAATGGAATAGTGTGATCCTATAGCTTATGATCAGGAAGTCAAGTTGCTGCTTCTGTAGAAAATACCTGTATATAGCAAGCATAATGTTCAGTAGTATCAATAATCAATAATATCTCACATTCCTTAAGTTCTTCCTGTTCTAGATTCAAGATTATAATAGTAGGTATTGTTCGCATGAAACCTGGAATAAAAACACCAGTATTCAAATTCTCCAATCTTCGCTTCTCTATATTGATTGACTATCTAAACTCTCTTAGCCAGAAAAGTCTAAGTATAATATCTCACTTCCCTATATCCAGAACTTCTTTGTCAAGAGTGAATTTTTGGTCTGCCATAATTAGTTCCTGATTATCTCGGATATTAGGTATAATAATTGAGGTATTGATAACTGATTTGCCGCCTTTCGAGTAAAAGCCATCTTTCTGAGTTATTGTAAGTTCATTTCTTCTCTTCCAGCCACCCAATCTTTTAGCTATTTTTCCTCCCACTATGGGTGCAGAAGCTGCACTATCAATTATGGCATCTACTGTGATACCAGCAATTTGAATTGGAACCATCAAGAGTGGTTCATGTCGAGTAGTACGACCGACGGTGTTACTCAAACTCCTTATTCATTTCCTAGTTATCTGGAGTCTACCTCTGTAATTTTTATGAATCCAGCATCAGTACGAGGGTTGTTTACTGAGTTTGGTCCTACTGAGTTGGATCCCATGGGTCGATCCGATTTCTGGTTTGATACTGTAGATTTCAGTGGGGGTGTTTTGCAATATTCTTATGAAAAACAGGCTTCAATAGTATGACCTTTTTTACTACAATTACAGTATCGGCCTTCCTATTGCATTTTCTTTAATGTTCCAGGTAGAAGGTGTATAAAGTTAGAGTTCTTATTGCGGTTACTAGGTTGCTAATTTGGTCATTCGGGCTTATTTGTACCGAATTCGGCCTGAGAAATATCCATTTCCACTAGTTTCTTTCTCCACTTGATAGTTTTGGCTCGTAAAGATTCATAATGAGCTATTGCTTTCCGAATTCCTGGTTTAATACTAGCGAGAATAATTCGAATAAGCTGGTTTTGTAGTATCTGTGCATATGAATGCAAGTGGTCAATTGTACCTAAATAATCTTGCATATTGCTAGTTTGGCGAAGTGCCTGAATTTCTCAATATGCATTATCTCCTGTATAATGTTCACCATAGTGTACAATTAAAGCAGCTTGTGCTTCCTCCCAGATATTCTATTATGTTATATTCGGCTTCTACCAAGATAATGCTGGCTCTTTCATACATAAGCCTACCCCTGCTAACTTCTGTCGGTCATTGGATATTATTCGCAGTGTAAAGTAATTTTCAACTTGAAATAGGAATCCTTCTAGAGCAGCTCGATCTCCTCCAAACTTCTCTGGGGGTAGAATATTAACTGCTACCATATTGTCCTTAATAACATTGGTAGATCTGTTGGGAAGTCTCCTAAGTGGGACTATATTTTGGAGTTCTGGAGGGTTTTCTTATCCTACTGTTTGTTGTAATTCGACCATGTAAGTTTGCATAGTTTCCAACCGAGTTTTGAATACTGAGAATCGATACCCTAAGTTTTGCACTAGACCACTCATTTGAGCTATCGTAGGTGCAGGAGCATTCTCCAGTTCCATTCCCTAGGTCTGTGTCTATGTCCATGACATTTCCCCTGGACTTTCTTCAACCTGTCGGGTCTCCTTTCTCTTCCCCCTATCTCTTATTCCAGCCATATTGAAGGGCATAGAGAGGTGACACAAATCAAGTACTATAATGTAAGGGATATGGAAGTAGGAGTAATAGTTCAAGGAAATGTTATGAGTTCAGAGGAAGATAAGATAGATATAGTAGTATTTGGAGGAGAACGGAGAGACTAAGTAACAGGGCAGAACAGAATAGTGCTTGGGTCTTGCCCTTTCTACTTGTAAGGAAGTGGATTAGTCAGTTACCCTGAATAACCCCCTACCCTACAACTTATGTAATTTCTTATGTTAACCTCAACAAGCACCTAAAACATTGGGCTGTCTGCCTTGTTGACTCATGTATTTCACATGACTCAGATATTGAGTCATAACTGTTGTTGATTTCAAATCATATATGAGTCAGAGCCTGAGCACTGCCACTGCACTGCCTCAAGTCTGACTCACCCCTCTGTGGAGCATTAGCATAACTACAGGTTCATTCCCCTATGGAATGGGGAG